>JARSSU010045607.1:0-45136 GCA_029619165.1 Eurosta solidaginis
AATGCGGATGAGCGTCACTATTTATTCAGTCCAACTCGGCAGGCATAGTTCACCAGTCGTTTCGGTTGCATATGTTGTGTCTTACGCTCAGCGCCATTAGTGCCATCAGCAAAGCCACAAAGATACATTCGCTAGTGCGACATATGCTAGGTAGATATATTGTGAGTGTATTGCTTTGCGAAATATTAGATGCCTAGCAGACACAAAATTGCGGTACCTATACAACTGTTACGTACTCCATGTTGTCTGTATTTGAGGTGATCTGGGCGCGCTGCGGGGACGGCCCCATGCACGAATGGATACACTTGAAATATATCACGCCAGTATCGAACGCGCAACGTGTGTTTGTCAGTCTTAGTGTGCGACACAGCTAGTTTTGTGATGTCAGTAAATATTTACAGAAGTGTTTGTGTATCTGCCACCAAAGTGTAATTACTTACCATAATAATATCATGCTATAGTATATGCGTCAGTGTTGATAGTCGGATTATAGATCTTGTTGCGGATGCTGCGAGTATCAAATGTTGCAGCTGATAAGTTTGCAAGCGGAGGTCGGTGTTTTGCTAGTAGGCCGATGCGTTGCTATGCTGGTGCGAAGGTTCAGGTAGGCCGTGATACTGGATGATGCGCATGAGCTAGTTGATGGATAGAAAGCTTCTAGGATGATGGTAGCAGTCGTGTACAGATTGCATGGAGTGCTGTAAGCGGGAGTGTTTCTGGCACTGAGTCTAGTGTTTGTAAATTCACTGTTAGATTTATAGTTGCTCGTATGAATACTAGTTGTACGGTGTACAAACGTATGAGATGTATTAATATCAGTTGAAGTAATTTATATGAATTGCGGTGATTCAGGTATGAATTTTGCACAGGCGTCTGCGATATACATGCGCTAATGTCGTCGTTTAGTGCGCGTAAGAGTTGAGGTTTCGTCTCTACAGCGACAATAACACATGTCGCAAACTAACGACTTTGTTGCCTAGTGCTGGTTCTTATGAGAACTGTATTTATATGTTTGAGATGTGCGTACTTGTTGCATTTGTATGTGTGGGTATAAGTGTATGCACGGTAGCTCGACACTTGATAAGATTTAAGGTGTACACTAGAAATCTTTGTGTCTGCTTTTCTTATATAAAGTCCCTGCAAAATATTATCAATATTTGTAGGTACATGTGTATGTGTATGCTATTTCAGCAACCAGACTACGAGCATAGCGCGCGCGCGCTCGTGCCGAATGTAAGAAACTCTTGTTTTGTCGATTAATTCGTACGTTCGTCTTGATAATTCAATTTAAGAAGATATCTAGACGATGTATGTTGCAATTCCATTCCACAAACAGACAGATAGCGCAAAGGAATAAAAACACAACTCACGTATTGGGTGCAACAACAAACGTGGAGCACTAAGATGCTTAGGCACTTTACTGAACTCGTCCATCGAGTAAGTACGCTGTGGTTGGCTTTATTTAGATGCACAGTCTAACCTGCAGCAGCGCGAGCCACACGATTCTTTTCACTAGTACTAGTGATAGTCCATTAAAATTTTATTCGAATGTAGATTTGTGCGCGTATGTATGTGTGTATGTTGCTATGTATGCGCTACCTTGTAGATACATGTACATGCATGTACAGTACGCTAGTGTGCAGCTTTCCTTAGCTTTTAAGTAGCGCTTTAAACTTTGCGTGGGCTATCAATTATGCAGGCTACTGTTGTTGAGTCACGACACCACAACAAATGTTAGTAGCACTATCACACACAACTGACCCAGCTGTTGTAGATATGGTGTAGACACATATCTATAGTATACATCACGAATTCACTATAACTATTACCGTAGTAATGCGAAAGTCGTATTGCAGCAAATAGTCGCGTTCCCACGCCGTGGTACTCAAACATGTATCGACGCTTATGTACACACGCAACTTGTGAACAAATTTAAATGTCAGTACGCATGCTGGAGTACTGCAGTGCAGAGCGAAATACTCAAGCATCCAGTCAGTATAGTGACATGATACTGTGACTCATGGTATGTCACAAAATTAGTGTCTGTAGCAAAGTGTTATCTTTTTTCGATTTTCTTTCACATATCACAGTCTGTGTTTCTCTGACAGATTCTGTGTTGCACCCTGTAAACACTAATTAAACCCGACTAAAGGGACAAACACGCCTCCTCGCTGAGTATGACATGCTTGTCATTTGTTTCACTTTCTTTGTTCTTATTATGTATGTACACGCTGATAGATTTGCATTATTGTCAGACAACTTTCACAATGTTTTTCTTTTGTCAATTTCTCTTTATTGTTATGCTTATGTTCGTAATATATGTTTTTCATTTAGCTGCTTATCTGCGTAACTCGCGTCCATAAAGTGCCTACGAAAGTTGTCTTATGCGAAATTTGTTTCTCACGTTATGCGTATAACTATTTTATATTGCAAATGCGATACACAATCCTGTTCCGCATTGTTATTGCATATAGCTCTTATGTCTTACGTTTTATCTAGCACGGGTGAAAGTAGAATTTCCGTATTTACGGTACTGTGTAAAGAATTTACATTTTATTAGTGCTGTATTTTTATTTTTACGGCCTTGTAATCACAAACGGTTTCTGTTAATCGTTTTTTGCATTAAGAAGTTGATTATTAAGATGTTTTTGTGTGCACACGTTCTTGTGTCGTTTAAAATTTTTGTTCATTACTACTACATTTTTATGTGCACATATTGTGCAGTCAAAAGTAAAATGTAATAAAATGTGTTGGTGATCTAAGTTGGTGTTGTAGTACGCAAGTCAGAGAACACAAAATATAAATATTAAATTTTATTACGTTAAAATTTTAAAAAAATTTATTAAAAATTTGAACTTAAAAAATGTTATGTCAAAAACTTTCAATGATAACCGTATTCAATTCCAGGAAATTTTAATTTTAAAAATGTTTAGATCAAACTCGACCGTATACTTTGTGTTTTTCTAGTTCAAAATCACTTTTATTTATTGAGTGTGCAAATATAACGTCAAATATGTCCAAACAACAAAAATTTCACAAAAATGTTTATTGAATAAAGTGTAGGCGTGCATAAAGAGATTTCTGATTGTGGCAAATAAAATGTTCACTAGGAGATTTAGAACATCAACGTCAGAGAACAACAATATGCAAAATATATTAATTTTATTGAAATTTTGATTTTAAAAAATACGTTTTTATTTAAAAAATACGTATAACGAACAATTGTGATATACGACAAAATTCATAATTTTATGTTTTTCAAAACTACTCTTTAATTAAACAAAAATGTTGTTTCATAAATGGTGTTATTGTTTGTCGAAACACTATTCAATGCTATGGTCGGTTGCTCTTACGACATATTTGATGTTACAATAAAGGTATATTAATAACTATTGATTTAAATAAAAACTGTCTTAAAAAATTTTACTATTAAACCTTATTTAAATTCAGGGGAAAACTACGTGAATGCAAGCATATAATTCAGCAAAATATTATAAAAATAATTTTACTCATAAAATTATAATTTTTTCTCACATTTTTTACCAATAAATTTTATATTGACAAATATTTCGCGTTGTAAATAAATCGATTTTCCTTGTTCTGGTAGTCGTATTGTGGTTGGTTTCCATGTTTGCTGTTTTGCCCATAGCGTTAGATATTTAACAACCATCAGATTAAAACCGAAATTATATCGACCATTAATCAGGTTTTATTATATTTATTCTTGCAACCTAAAGAGCTCATAAAAACTACTAATGTGAAAAAACATTGAATTTACTATCTTAAGAATCTTTTACTAAGAAACGTTTTTTAATGCAGAGGCAAATGTGATGTGAAGCAAATCATTAATACAGTGTTATCAAAAAATCATTGGCCTCACAAATAAATTCTAGTCACAGAAACATTTTTTAACACTAAAAAACAAATTTTTCTTTTCAATTTTATTTCATTTAAAAATTACTTAATTGTTTTTGTCTAAATACTTCAACAACCTAACCTAACTATTCTATTAGACAACAGTATAATCAGTTTGTTACGTAATTTAACATGATAAAACATTTCAAATAGTTTTGTTTTGAAAATTTATATTGTTAATCTAAGGGCACACATGTTGTGTGTTTATACAAGTTTTTTGTGACCCTGGTCCCAAATTTGTGATTCATACACACATACCAACTGTTCATCAGGAGTTTTTTAGTTAACCCACATGCGATAAATGAACAATTTATATTTATATTTGTTTAGAATGTGTGGTGTACATGTAAGACTGGAGTCTTTAAAGTTCAAGACAAAAGTGGAAATTCAAAAATTAAAAAATTTTTTTCATAACTTTTCAGAGATTATTAAAAAGGAAACATTTTTCTCGGCTGGAATAAAGAATAATGTAAAACAGCCACAAAATAATTTGAAAAATACGGAAATACACAAATACATTGTATTGAGTATTTTCATTATGTTTGCAAAGTATTAGAAAAATTTTTTGTCTCCAATCAGAGAATAATGTATGTGAAAAAGAAAAATACCGAAAAATAAGTTTGTGTGTGCAAAAATACAGTCGTAAATACAAAAATACTTTTATAATGTATTTATCTTAGAAAATTCAAGAAATACGTTAAGATCACTGTTCAATCAATGTTCTCCTTTCCTCAAAAGTGAATTTCAATATATGCGATAAATAAGAAATTTTGAAAAGTAGAGGAGTAGCACCGCCCTCGATTTAACTGTACGATTGATATTTCACAGAAAGGATAACCCAGGTAACCGATAAAAAATATGAAATCATATTTAGTGTGGGTACATTGTTGTAGTATTCGTCAAACTTACACTGTATGTGTACAAACTTAAGTTATTTTTGCATACTCACTTATATGCATTTTTGCACAAACTTTTCAAATGCACAAAGTTGGGTTTGTAGTTTTAGAAAAAAAATTTGTATTTTGCAAAAACAAAAGTTGTATTCATGGTGTTTCCTCCTCAAGTGTTTTTGTGTGGATAAAAATACGTTTTTGTGAATTAAAATATGTGTTTATCTACCAAGATAATTGAACTTTAACGAGCCTTATTTTTTCCAAATTATATTCTTTTAACTTTTTATATATTTTTTGAAATTTTTATGCTTCAAAATGTATTTACCTGGTAGAAACGCTTATTTTTGCGAGGTTTCGCTTGTTATTTTACACTACTCCAATCAATGCAAATATGTAAATATTTTGTAGCGAAATTTTTTTAAATATTTTGTATATTCATAGTCGGATCTCTTTTCTTGTGTAAAATTTTTGTGTATAATATTCTAATTTTCTGTATATATAACACATTTGTCTACGTGGGACTCCAGTGTAGTTTTTTAACTGAAATATTTTATTTTGCTTTAATGTTTTCACACTGAAAACTGAAATACACATCGAACATGCAATCACTTTTTCGCTACTCACTTCTTTAAAATTATTGCTAAATATGTAACAATTGTTTTGTGTCTCAACTATCCCACTGTAGTTATTCTTCAAGCATAAGGCCAAATTTTCCACTATCTGAGCAGTGCAAAGTCTTTGAGACATCACATTCATCTTTTATTCATCCGATGCATTCCTTACTAGGTTTCCTTTCAATATTTCTCCATTAATTTTTTTTGAGCCTCATGAATTTGCACTTCTCTAACACACTTGCCATCACAGTTCTTTTAAGTAATTTTTTTATTAATTGTTTTTTTTTTTGTATTGTGAGTTCTTAATTTTAATCAATTTTATCCATGCCACATAAATGCGTTATTGCCTGCGCTAACTCTCGTTGTGTAAGTCCGAACAAGACTAAATTCGTTTATCACTTAGTCAAAAGTTTTTATAACGAGATTTTCATCTTATCGGTATATTTACCTTGTCGTTCAATGTTTGACAACGGTTGCTCGTTACACCATTGTCACATTCCTTACTACACATACGAACTAACTGTCATATCCTGTGATCTATACTATCCATTCACACTTAAGTTATTCTTCAAAGTTGTAGTTTTTTTCCCACTTCGCTCGTTTTTACGAGTAGTTTTTTTTTTTTTTGTATCTTAAATTAACTGCTTCTTGATGTTGATATGAAAGTGCGTCATATTTCGTAATTTTTTTATTTTTTTGTGGCTTAAGAATCATCTACTAACTACTACTGTCTTGGATTATTTCTCACATGATGGATAAGATCTTGTGCTGAGCTTTTTTGCAAGGGTGATATGACAGTGGCAGCTGATAAGATAAAGTTGTGCAAGATAACTGATAAATTACATATGTAGAAAGACAATGTTATTCTGATTGAGTGATGAGGTTATGTTTAGCTACAGTAGTGTTTATTTGCACAGCGGGTGAAAACTACAGTAAATGAGATGCTTTATCTATAGCATTACCGTCGCCACGAGTAGTTTTTGGTGGTGAGAAATATTCCAAGGTGTAGTGCAGTTTGAGGGCCCCACCCTAAAGTTGGGCCAAGATTTTCGAGTGAGGTATCAAAAGCGGAATCCGAAGGCGGCGGAAAACAAAATTTTATCTCTGTCCGGATTTTTGCAGTTGAAATTGTCATTTTCACGTGTTGTTGTTGTGTTTGTACCCACAAAAACTGTGCATCCCGTGGCGGTAGCCACGGGTCTTTTTTCGGTTTTTCGTTAATATCTTTTGAACGGGTAAAAAAGTTAACTTCCGCTTTCGGGTTCTTGATCTAGACGTGAATACGCGTCTTTTGATACCTCACTCAACAAAAAAGGCGCAATTTTAGGGTGGGGCCCCTAAACTGCACAATTACCTATTCCAATTATGTTTGCGTTAAAGTTACCTGAGTTGAGGCTTAAGGGCCCATACTCATACTTAGCATAGACTTGACTGACTTGAGAACTGTCACTTACAGTTCTGTTAAATGAACATTGCATGTTACTGATTACTCAAACTTGACACACTTAACTTGACTTAGAAGTCTGTTGAATTTTGATTTTCTATGTAAGTTCTAATGACGTTTACATTTCGAGATGACATTTGTTTGTTTCCATTTCATTTTAACATTTTGTCATACAGATGACATTTACTTAAAAATAAATTTTAAAACCTGATATGATGCCAGATTGTATGCCCTAAGTAGAGTATAATGGGGGCTAAGTTGCCAAGTTTACGCAGTCAAGTCAAGTCAGTATATGCTAGTAACAGTAATGGGCCCTTTAGGTTATGTTTGGTTGAACTGACCGTACATGAGGACGTCACATAGACTGAATGAGTCCGTAGTGTTACCAGAAATTTGTGTACGACTGAACTGGAAAACTTGAACAAAAACCAGAACCTACATATGTTATAAAATAACTCCGTCCTCTGAAAAACTCTAACAAAGCCAGGACCTATGTTATAAATAACTCCCTCCTCTAAGCAAATATTAGAAGATTTCTGCACCTATTCCATTCGCTACTTCTAATTAGATAGTTATATAGCTGAGGTATTAGCCTGGCAGGTGTAGGACACAAGCACAAACGTGCTCGATCGTTTCTTCCTCCAACCCGCACTTCCTTCATCTGCTATCACTCACCAAGCCTATTTTAAAGGTATGTAACGCTAGAAGGCAGTGTCCAGTAAGAATAGCCGTCATGAGTGTAAAGTCCTCTCTTTTTTATGATAGGAGTAACTTTGTTAGTCTAAAGGTTGTAGACCTACATATAATCTTCGAGACTTTACAGCTGAGCGTTTGGATTCACGCCTTCCCACTTGGTCGATCATGTGCACCTCTCGCCTTCTCTTAATCTCGTCCAATCTATTGGGACGTGTACGGAGCAAGCTTCAAGAGATGCTGCCCTTTGTAGCTAGTTCATCCGCTTTTTTCATTTCCGTCTATTCCTATATGCGCTCGGACCCCATATGTATGTATGCTTCTCCCTGTCCCGAGTCTTTCCAAGGATTGCTTACACTCTAACTCACTTTAGATGCTGTGCTATGCGAGATTATTGCCTTGATTGCTGCTTTGTGTTAATATAAAAGTTGGGACGGCTGCAGTTTAACCTATTTTCTTCTAGTGTCTCTATTACTTTGTTTACGGCTACTACTTCCACCTGTAAAGCCCTACAGTGATCTGGCAGCTTGTACGATCTGTTTATTTCCGGATCAGCACGGTATACTGAAGACTCTACTGCTTTACTACCTTGGCACCATCGGTGTACACATGTATCGCCTCGTCCGCCATTTGGCCACCCTTACGCAATCATCTACCTCTATTGTGGCTTTAAGAGTCCTTTCGAGCGCAGGTAGGCAGTCAGGTAGTTTATTCGCTCTGTAATCGATGGCGCTATACTACTATGGCCGGACGGTCTTGCGCTCAAGCTGCCCCGTGGCACTGAGCCTCGTTGCAGTTGTGAAGGCTATGTTCCTTGCTACTAGGTGCTACGGGTGGAATGTGCCGAATGGCATACAGCGCAGCTGTCGGGGTTGTTTTCAGGGCTCCCGTAATGCTAAGCATTGGTAAGCTGTATACCCCCCCTATTTACGATCGCTGTAAATACCCAATGAGAGAGAAAGGGCGATGAGCCCTCTTTTACATGCAGGCCTTCTTTACTCTTTGCTCCACGTTGAGCTTCCACTACAACTTACTGTCTAGGATGTAAGACCTAAATGGCTATCCGAATGAAGTTGGTAGCCACCTACAAGGATCTATAAGGATCGGGAACGATCTCTCTTACAATTAAAAAACGACGTGAGCTCAAAGTACTCGTGAAGTTAACTGGAACTCGTTCAGAGGTTGAAGTTATCTCACCACAAAGGTGGCTTTACCAGAAACAAATAACTACAGGCTAATGGAGAAGACTGTCTTCGGCTTCTTATCGGTAAAAACCGATACCGACAATCTAATAATTTGTTACCGGCTTATTATCGAAAGTATAATCATCATTGACGAAACGGTTTGCTATCGCCGAGCCATCGGCTTCTTATTGTTTTTTTATCGGCTTGTTTTTGACGGGTTTGAGAAGTGTCATCCTTTTTATATTAAAGTTTTGGTGGTATTGGTTTCATAAAATCCCAATGATTGATCGATAACATATTGGTAACACTCCGATATTAAAAATCAATAACACGCTGATAATAAATTGATAGCACCGCGATAAGCAATTGAAAGCAAATCGACAAGTTTTTGAAAACATCAATAACTTTTCGATTAATAATTAAAAATTTCGATAACAAATCGATAGCACGCCCATACAATTTTTGGATATCCGATCAAAAATCTAATGCTACATGTTAACAAATCGATAAATTTTCGATAAATAAAAACAATAACCTATAACTCGTCGATAAAAACTCGATAAGACCTTTATCTATATCAAATTTACAATACTTTGAGAGCAATTAGGTACACTCCTATAACAAATCGATAAAAATTTTATAGCAAATTGGTACACTCCTCCAACATATCAATACTTTTCGATAAAGAATCGACGGCAATGGAAGGACAATGTTATATGGTCTGGATAAAGATACAATAAAAGTAGGACTTGCTCAAGGAAATAATCGGCACATTTGCGCCTCTTCGGTCAAGTCAGTGTTGCCAGATAAGAACTAAAAATTGCCGAATCCTTCACCATATTTTTTTACTATTATTAACAGCAAAAACGAAGTCAGCCTAAATATCCAACCAAGATGCACACTTGCCAACAAATGCTACTCTGTACTGAGCAAACAATTAAAAAGTAACGTCTGTGCGCAACGAACAAAAAGCACATTCTGAAAGTTCCGATCTACCTGTTCTAGTTTATGCCTCGGAAGCAAGGACGATGTCGAAAGAGATTTTGGTCTTTGGAGTACTAGAGAAATGTTGTTCTTATAATGCCAACGGCATTTATCGTGGGTCAAAGACCACATTAGTAAGGCTGTTTTATGCGAATGAAATAAGATTCTTTGTGCCAGAAATTAGGCGTTCGATCAGTTTTGGAGAGATAAAGTCAGTTGTGAGAACAGGTGGAGGAAGGCTTGATTATATTGGCGTTCCCATTCGGCTTCACTTGCGACAGAATTTATGTGAAAACGCAAGAAACGAACGCTAGATTTGATTAATAGTTTAACGCTCAAAATAGCCTAAAATAAAATTCAGTATAAGTATCACTCACGATAAAAAAATCCCCGAAGGTTTCGAAGAGTGTTATCGATGTTGATGATCCTTTGTCCGATATAGACCCGGTACGATCCGATAACAAGTTACACTAAGTTACAAACCGATCATCTTCTGAAATATTTAATATGACCACATTGACCTTCTAGGCCATCCGGCCCCCCATCCTTCACTTTCGTGAGGAACTTGGGGTCGCCAGAGCCTCGACTGCTAAAGAAACGGAGTTCGCCACTGTTATGTGAGGTTGACAATTGTGTTTGAGAAGTTATAAATTGCGCTGGCAACCCCTCGAATGGGTTGAGCTAAACAACCATTGGAATCATTTGGATATTTAGTCGACTCTTCGGCCGCCGTGGTGCGATGGTGGCGTGCTCCGCGTACCACACCGACGCCTCGGGTAAAGCAACATCAAAATCTTAGAAACAAGTTTCTTCACTTTGGGGTTTGTTTAGGAGTCAAATCGGAGCCATTTCAGTTGTATTTGAAGTTCGGAAACACTTACGGTGCTAATAGTTTTCGGAACCGAAGCATAATTGTTTTAACTATATATCGGGATTTTTAAGACTTATTTCAGGATTGTTTTCGTGATATATATAAAAAAACCCCGACTTGACCGATTTCGAAAGTAGGTGTAAAAGTGGAAGTAGGCTTGATAGTTAAAACTACTCTAGCATATCCTTGAAAGGCTGTCCTACCTCCTGTTCTTCTCTCATAGATGCCTCTTAACAATTACTTGTTATTTTTGTTGTTGTTGTAGCGATAAAGACACAAACCGAAGGTTTTGGGAGTATTATCGATGTCGATGATCCTTTTCCGGATATATATCCGGTCGGTTTTCGGTAACAAACACTATCAGAGTACTAGCTCCACTATCTCGGGAACGATTTAGTTTTGAGCACATTCAACTTCTAGGCCATCCCCACCCTCTAATTCCATGAGCAATATAGGCTTGCTGCTAAATATGTGTATGATTAATTCAATCCGCGTAGGTGAAGGTGGCCATTGGGTTGCGGAAGCTGTGAATTGCGCTTAGCGCTTACCGCTCTTCATCCTGTTCGATTTCCTCATCCTCAACCCCCACATTATCGTTCTGTCCTTACCGTCTTTCTCTAACGGAACATTTTATTACAAAAAAATTTTCGGCTTTCCCAAATTTCAGAGCAAGCCATTTCACGTTATAAAGAGCAAGACTAATAATACTAGCCCTAAATTTTTCGAAGACGGTGCCGAGTCAATATTATATTCACTTCTGCTTAATCGAAAAACTTGGAGTCTTAAACAATCAGCCACAATCAAAGCATATATCAAAGCCACAATCATCAACAATTCACTGAAGTTGACCAGGATTTCTTTAGAAATATGATCTCTCCAAAAGTCAAAACATTTTATTAGCATAAAACTTCCATGCATTTCGAAAAGTATAACACAAATAAGTTGATAACTTTTTGGACCAACTACACGCGAAAGTTTAAATAGCTTTGAACAATCCCAATGCGATGCATAACTGACGATCAAATACCCTACATATTATTTGGGCCAAATGCATAAAATGTTCAAGTTAGACCAGAAACACATGAGCACGAATATACTTTCAATGGACAAGTGATAGCTTAAGCCCTCATGTGATTGATATGTCCGAAATATGAAGTATGTAATTGGATAGAATAATTTTGAAGTGACTACATACGCAGAAAATTTTAAACGATTGCATTTCGATACATTTTCAACGGGATTTAACATGGGCATACTATGTAGAGCAAGCACATTTAATTTATTGATATTTCCACTGACACATTTGATTGTTATCAATAAATATATCGAAATGGGACCAAGCCCAATTAAAAGCTCTGGTATATTCCCCGTTCCATATTGTACACAAAAGTTAATTTTTCATCGCCACTAACATTTTAGCCGATAGCTTTGTTATCGATAAATATATCGAAACGGAACGGAGGTCCTAGCGATCGCCTCTTATCTGATACCCATATTAAGCACAAAAATTCATGTTTTAGCGCCACTACATTTTGGCCGATAACTTTGTTATCGATAATCGACCAGAAAATATACTATAGCCACCATCCAGTGAGTTTTCTAGCTCCGTATCATGCTCATTTCTCACGGGAATGCTCTGGATCATTGGGAGATCGTGATATTTTTGTACATATGAGATGTGATAGGCAGATGTCGCCGTTGTATTTCACTTAGCCCATACAAGACGCGTTCCATTGAGTTATCGAGCTGTGGCTCACGATCAAATCTCATTGGAACGATTTGGATCAATTTAATGAGAGCTGGTAGCACTAATGTAAAATATCTGTTTTGTTGAAAATAAGAAGAGGAAACGTACACAAAAATGTAGGATATTGATAGAATTATTAACATTAAATAGTTTCTCACGTAAATAAACTCTTTATTTGTTCCTTAAATTTTTCTTCAAGTTGTTTACTCTTTCCGTGTTTTGCATTTAAATATGCGAAATCTTTACGTATACCCTTCAAAAACGAGAGTACTCCATAAATAGTTTAAGGAAATACTCCTTTAGGAGTATAGGAGTGTTCCAAAACTAATCTGTATTCATACAAAAAAAGTGCTCCAATTAACAATGCGATGTCCGAGGAGAGGAGTAGGTGATCACACTCTCGCTTTGTTTGTGAGTATTCCATAGAGTACATACGTGAGAGTACTTTCCAAAGTACTTTCACTGTAGTACTCCATGGAGCACCCACAGAGGTTCATATGCCAAAGCACTAAAGAGGAATTGTGTCGGAATGAATTATCGGAGTGAATTTAATTTAAAATGAAAGTAAATGAAGAGGGGCAATGCAACTTTTATATTTTATGCTACGAATATTCTTATGTTATTAGCATTTGCGTGAATAAAGAAACTAATATTTCTCTATACTATAGTATGTATACATAAAACCAGTGCGCGGTTGCATTTTATCAGAGTTGCCAGAGAAAGTTTTATTATCAGTTATTTGTATGCTATATTTTACTTTTTGGCAAATCTGTTCGATCGTCATCGTGTCGTGATCACGGTCGTTAAAAAACGAGCAATGATCGGCTAATGGTGGTCCGCAAATGCATTGCAAAGGAGTATTGTTAGAGTACTCCAACATGAAGAAAATGGAACACGTAATCCAACATTTTTGCAGGGGACACGTATTTATTTCAGTGCTACCATGGCTCAACTATATGGTTGGCCTCATCTCATCAGCTGATTTTATTTTTTTCATTTCACTGGAGTAGGGCATCCTTTTGACAGAGGAGATGGCAACTCAAAATGAAACCAACACATTGACAACATTTCTTACTACACACAAAAGCTGCTAAGTTTTATGTTTTCATTCCATTACATTCGTCTAACACCAACACGCTGATTTTGACAATCTGAACAAAGGTATGTTGTTGCTGTAGAGATGAGCCAACCATATAGTTGAGCCATGAGTGCTGCCAACTCAAAAGTGGTTAGCTGTCAAAAAATCTACTATAGAAAACGAAACGAACAGAACTGATATACGGATCAGAAATTGTATCAGATAACTATAAGGATCACAACGTTGTTGTTGCATTTGCATGTTAAATTTCTATCCGTATCTGGTTCCAGCGTCATTGGAACGTAACTACAGCTAAAGGCCAAGCAGCGCCATCTATTTTTGAAATTTATTAAAGGCAGCGTTGTCAAACTAAAGATAAGAAACTAACAAATTATCTGGCTCACAAATTGAACCAGACTTCTATCTGTAGCGGAATTCCACTAACCTTTTTTAGCGGACATTTGCCATCGCTTTATTTGCGAATCGATAAATATAACGATTTCGTTATTCAGTAACTATCGACGATCAGCTGTGTTGTTAAATAAACGGCAAGTAAATTGGCTGCGTTAAAAATCACGAAATTAAACATTTCTGGCAATTTTAGTTGAAAAAGAAAATCGGAACTTTATTTAAATACTTTCAAACACGAAAAGTTGCTTTATTTATATATAATCAATGGCATTTACTTGGCTACGTTTTATCGCAAGATGAAGAATTACTAAGCCATCGTCAGTGGACAGACACATTCTTAGAGAAGTAGATAACCTATTCCACTTGAATGCAACGGAGTTTCGAATGCTGTACAGAACAAAAGAGTTTAATACCGCATTTACTTACCTTTTGTTAAAATATGTAAAAAACTTGCACAATAATGACTTTAAGAGCAGTTAGTATACGGAATTTATTTATTTTTGGCATTCCTTTTGTGCTTTTCGCATTTTTTAGGTTTCGTTAAGCTGTGCTGCCACCTTTCTACTATTAAAACGAAATTTAAATGTCATTTATTACGAGTCGTTAAAACTTAGTTAGTGAATAGTACAATCGATAAGGCAAGCGACAAAATAGTTAATTAACAAATCGACAAATCGGATTGTTATAACTTAGTGAATTCCACTACTGGATTTATTTGGCTCAAATCATGGTTATTGCATTACATGCAAAATTATTTATCTGGCTCAGGATCTTTGCGGCGGGATGATGGCTTATGATAGAGGCCGTCATTTCATCCCAACGAATTCAAGAAATATGCAATTGACGCGATTAAAACGCCCACTGAGACTCCATAAACATTACGAGGAATTTTCGATTAAACCATAAATCTCTTTGATTCATACATTTTTCGAAAAATTCCAGTTTGTTTATTTAACATACAAAAACATATACATAGATCAGTATGCAAAAGTTCGTACTTTTATTTTTATGAAGTTGCTGCTAATCTTTTTCTTATCAGCAACAGATCAGTTACTTTCCTACAAACTCCGATAAAACCGTCAACGCCAGCCATCAACAGAAGCAAAATAAGATAAACGTATCTCTATTCCAGCATAATAGTATTGCTGTTTAAAAATGTGATTACCTATTACGAGGCCAATATGGCGACAATGCTACATTTCCACCAAACAAATATTATCACTTGAGAAAAATCAAAGTTTCACTTTCGGATTATTGATGGGTACCAAGATTACAACGTGTCTTGCCACACCTCCTCAGATATTTTTGAACGTGTTTAGCAGGCGTACGAAACAACCAAACACTGAGTTTGGGTTTAGTGGAAACGTAGCCTAGGCATTACATATTGGCTGCTACTCTGAATTCTGAATTTGTGACACCCTGTAGCTTATTTGTGAGGTTTCATAATACTGCGTATAGCTCCGACACATTAGCAGTTTTTTATATAGATGAGTTTAATACAGCCCATACATTACACAAAAACCATGCGCAAATATAAAACGACGAAATTTCTGCAAATGAAAATTTTGAACATACACGGCTCGAAAACACTGCGCAATATTCATTTTTAAAGTAGCGCAACAATGAAAACATGTATTTTATTGTATAAAAAGGCATTAATTGTATAAAAATTCACTATTTATTTTCCACAGTGCTGGTAATTCACGGTATAAGTCGAAAAACTCGCACAGAAGCGTTTATTTTCCATTGTATTTATAAAATATATATTTTAATTGCAAGACCAGGTCAACTCATTGCAGCACTGCACAATATTCATTTTTCAACTAGCGCAACAAATGAGACATGTGTTCTAATTGTATAAAAAATTATTATTTATTATTGAATTTGTGTGAATAGGGGCGACATCTGCCTATCACATTTCACGTGTGCGAAATATCACGACATCTGCTTCTCAAGTCCTCTCAATGATCCAGAGCATTCCCGTGAGAATTGAGCGTGAGGCGAACCTGTAAAACTCACTGGAAGACGTTTGACATTTCGCACACCTAAATATTCATTTTGCATGTGGAAGTATTGTATTTTAAAATAACGTTTGAAAAATGAATCCATAGAATATTGAATTCGAATTAAATGTTTGACATTTCGCACACCTAAATATTCATTTTAGATAGGGAAGTGTTGTGTTTTAAAATAACGTTTGGAAAATGAATCCATAGAATATTGAATTCGCATTAAACACAGTAAACGTATTAATTGTTAGCCTGTTCATAAAAATATTTGTTATAAATAAATGAGTTTAAAAAGTTTAATTCTATCTAAAAATTATTGCGCCGAATGAGCAACCCATACAAATATATAGGTGTTTCTTATTTTTCAAATGTCCCGGGAAATTTTAAAAAATCCCGGGAATTTGGCTCAAATTTGATGTTTGTCCCGGGAACCCGAATAAAAATTTGGCAACCCTAATGCCCACGTACATACGAATAATAAATATCCCTGCAAAAAATGCGTTATGTGCACTTTAAACGCAATATTAAAACTTGCAAAAAATTGCTGAATCCATCTATGGAAATTCAATAGAACATATGGTTCAAGTGATTTAGGTTCGATATAGGGCTCCGCATTTTCCTCAAATTATTCGAATCAATCAACTGTAACTTTTTTTTTATTTTACCCACTTCGTTGCCGTTTGTACATGGATTTAAAACTAACTAATCCCAACTGTACCCGGAAGCGCATAGAGGGGTTCAATTATACCCCAATTTACACAAAGAGTTCAATTGGAGACCACTCTATTTAGGATAATTGCACGATTTTTTACAGGGACAAGACAAACGAAAACAACAGATCAGAAAGAAAAATAACACTGATGACGACGCAGCGCCGATACTCGGTTTGTCTCCAAACCAAATTTGACAAGTGATGACGGAAAATCGTTCCAATATACAACAACAACGTACAAAATTTATCTTTTCAACAAAGGTAACCGTTCCTATGTTTCAGATGTAAATATACTCTCTACGGTAATTTTTTGTGACTCTGAATTTTTGATTGAGCCGACGCCCCGGATTAAAATTCTGCATCATAAATTATACATCAATTATCGACCCTGTCGGAAAATCAACAAAGCAAAATGAGTTGTTTTTGTTGTTGTATTAACGATAAAAACACTCCCTGAAGGTTTTATGGAGTGTTATCGATGTTGATGGTCCTTTGCCGGATATACATGGATCTGGTACGTTTCCGGTAGGAAGCACCATTGGGTACTAGCCGACCATCACGGGAGCAATTACCATGACCACATTGAACCTGCTAGGCCATACGGCCCCGCCCTAGTTCCATGAGTAACTTGGGTCGCTAGAGCCTCGCCTGCTAAATATTCCCCTCGTGTAGGTAAGGCTGACAATTGGATGTGCATGCCTCCTAAAATCGTTGTGTATGTAAGTTCAGATAGCCAGGTCCATCCAGCAACCAGCAATTTAACGGGTTTAGATTACTCCTGCCGTAGGCATGCCTATCGCAAGAGGATACTAGAATTCAGAGATCTGACGGATCGACCGACAAAGCATTCCCTTAACCTCAGGGAGCTGTTTTGCAACAACGACCAGCGATATCGTTCCTATATAAATATATACATAAGCTGGTAACATAAGTGGAGGAGATGAGGTGTTTCTATATCTTCGGATGTGGGTCATATAAGTATTTTTTCAAATCAATTTTTACAGTTAACGTGATTAGCAGCGGTCATAAAATGTTGTGCGACTTTTAAATTTGAAAGCCTTAGCTGCCGATCATATACGGAATGGGTACTCCTGCCAGTTCTTCAGATTAAAGGCCCCATTACTGATACTTAGCATAGACTTGACTTGGCTTGAGAACTGTCACTTACAGTTCTGTTAAATCAACGCTGCAGTTACTGATTACTCAAAACTTAGCAACACTTAACTTGACTTAGAAGTCTGTTGAATTTTGATTTTCTATGTAAGTTCTAAGTGACGTTTTGTTTCCCTTTCATTTTGACATTTTGTCATACAAATTGACATTTATTGATTATGATGCCAGATTGTATGCGCTAAGTGAAGTATAATCGTGGCTAAGTTGCCAAGTTTACGCCAAGTCAAGTCAAGTCTATGCTAAGTATCAGTAATGGGGCCTTAAGGCTGGGTTTTCAAGTTTAAACTCTATTTAAAGTTGACTAGAGTTTAACCTTGGCACTTTGTTCGATAGCATCAAATTTTGCTGCTCATCTCTGCTTAAGCGGCCGAAGTGGCAGGGTTAAACTCTAGTCAATTTTAATTGGAGTTTAAACTCGCACTGAAAAACAAGGTCTAAGTTAAGCAGTTAAGCTACAAGTCCATGAGCGTCCATTCGGACTTTTCGACTTCAGCGATTTCACCTACGTATGTATAATTCAAATAGCTGGCAGACGAGATGAAATTCTTCAATGCCTGGAACGTCGGTGAGGCTATGTATGGAGCTCTCCCTTATGTCCTTTTGCTCACTTGATACTTGTTTTATTTCACAGAAGGATGCGAAAACTGAATGCTCGCTCCCTCCTGCAGAGTCTACGTTGGCTGCCACCACCTCCCAAGCGGCGTGCATTCTTATTTCTTTTACATACAACGCTTATTCACCATAGAGTAAAGAATCTATCCCATCCTTTTCCCAAACCTTTCCATCAGCGACATCTACTGTTTCAAAATTATGACTTGGCAAAAATCTCCTCCAGAGCTCTGTAATTCCTGTAATTTGACATTTTCTTTCAACATTTTCGTTGACAATAGAAAGTGGTGGAATGAAGGAAACAAAATAATTTTATTTCATTGCTGATTGGTCAAAGATGATGGACGAAAAGAATTTTTGATAGTCCGTCCTGTCTGTTAAACTTGTTTGATTTTTTGCAAAACGAATAGTTGAAAAAGTAAATAAAAGTGTATAGACTGTAATACATAAGTATTCCTAAAATGTTTTCTCGTATTTGACTTCCCACCGTTTCAACATTTTGACAATTGCGTTCTGTCAGATTTTTGACATTCGTGCTTTATTAGTTCATTCGTTCGCAGTCGTCTGTTCGGTTCGTTGTGAAAAAATATTTTTGCAAGTAGAATGTGGATTTACGCAGCGATTAAACAATTATAATTGTGCAAATAAAAGTACGTGTAATTGTATTTAATAACTTAATGTGATATAATGAAAAGATGTGCAAATTGGAAATGATTAAACGACGGCTGAGTTTTGGCTGCGCTAGGTTTTTTTCTTCGTCTGATCAAAATGTGTTCCTTTGTACAAGCTGGTGTGTGTTTGTGCGTGTGCATGTGTGTGCGCATAGTCGACGACGTCACCGTCACGGTTTCTGCCACAGTAGCAGAGGCAAAGAGGACAAAAATAATTTTCTGTTAAGAATCTTCAAATAATTCTCGCATTATTCTTCGTTATATACTTTTTGTGCCATTCCGACAACCGTTGGTGTTGCCGTACTTCCTAAATATAACCAAATATTATCGAAAATAAAGATGTTGCTGGCGGAAACTTCGGTGGAAAGCAGCGGAGCGTAACAAAATTCTAGTAGGTCACTTTCACCACACCAAAAACTTTAACACAATTTTTAACATAATTTAAGCACAGAAATACACTGATTAGAGTTTTAGAGAGTAAAAGTTTAAATTCTGAACACATTAGCTGAATAAAAAGTGTACAAATAATTGTTAAATAACAAACAGTGGTAGTTTAACATATTCTGCTGTGGTAAGTGGTGAATGTGACCTACTAGAATTTTGTGAAGCTTGCTTCACACGATTTTTCGTCCCTACAACATCTTTATTTTCGATAATCTTTGATATAACTGCTATTCAATCCTGAAAACTATCATGACAATTAATGTCATAATTGTTTGCAAATGTTAATTTACAACCTGGATCGACTGATAATACACGTCCAAAAAATCAAGATAGGTATAGAAAGACGGGTCGCCAGGAGAATAAAGGCTTGAACTCATTCGATTTTGCGTCGTTTTCAACAGCTGACTTTGAACACAAGAGAGCGTTAAAGCACCGCCAAAAGAACTCAAAAACCTACGTTTTATATGGGTTGTCAATTCGTTATTACAACTTTTTAAATTTGATGTTTGTCTTTATTTCTGCAATTTAAAAGAAACTTCGGAAGGGTATCAAAAGACGCAGAAAGGTGGTCTGCGCAAAAATGCTATGGATCGAACCCCTAGTTTTGGGGGACTCGCAGTAATTATTCGTTAATATCTTTTGAACAACTCAATATTTTTCTTTGCAGAAACGCGTATTTTAACATCCACCCCCATATTTTTTAGCGTTTATTGAGAGTGTGATGTCGTCTAGAATTACCGAAATATTTTCATTTGTATTATAACGGATGTATTTTTATTGGTATTTCCATACAACAGCATGACACGCTAATGCACGTCCAAAAATACCGTGACTGACGCCAAAAGACGCGTTATTCTATTCAAGCAACTGTTTGATAATATTTTGTTTCAATTTATCATTCCGCTTTTCTCGACACCTTTTCACAAAGAAATAAGCCTACCAAAATGAAAATTAAACTATACCAATCTAGATCATGCTCTAGTTCTTTTTTTGGATCAAAGATTAAATAGTTGGCGAAGCAAAATTTTAATATCTGAACTATAAGCAGAAATAATATATAAAGGTACTTATTGATGGAAATGTTTTTCGCAAATTTGGCAATATAAGGCTGAAGCTAGCCACGAAACGGTTCTTTTAAAAAGTTTTTGGTATTTATGGAGTGTCAAAAGAAAGTAGTAAAAATGTTTCTTAGGTTTCGCTATCATCACAGTCCTTATCTCTACATTAACCCCGTATTAGCACCTTAGACCATGATTGGGGCATATTCATTGTCAAAATAAAATATGTAATTATGGTTAGTTACATATTTTGACATAATTTCCTATGGGCTATCTTTCAAAAAAGCTGCAGATATGTATATGCACCTCAAAAAATTGGACTATCATTATTATCTTCGTTTTCCTGCTTAACTTCTTCGATGCTTTTTCATAGAAATACACAATTTGTAGTGCTTCATTTCGAGATAGCAATATGAAATAAAACAAAGCGGAAATAAAATGGCCCACCGACAAATTTGATTGCAAACAATTTTGCTACTAGGAATGGAACGTGTGAAAACAAGAAAATTAACTTTGCGTATTTATTATTTCTATATTAAATTGGGTAGTTAAACCATATCATTATGGGCTACATGGGCTGATGAAATGTTTAATAAGGTTATACTCAACCCAACAGCTAATATCTGCTTTTATTATACATAAAAGTAATTCAATACGACTGCATGACTTTCTTAATACACGTCCAGAAATATCGGCAGGCGTGCGTTTTGATCCCAGAAAGGCGAATCCGAAAACCGAAAAGAAAAATTTTGAGTCGTTCAAAAGATATTAAAACTCACTGATGAAAACTTCGCGAGTTGGCAGCCAGTGTACACTACTGTGACATTCAAAACTCATACGCACTGTTGTAGAATGACGTTTTTGTTTTCGTAGCGTTTGATGAATATTTTCTCACTGACATAAGACTTTTACATTCAGTGCACATTCAGCCCAACAATGTGCACAATAATTTACAGAATCGCATGCAAATTTAAAGTGTAAATTGTGTGTGCAATTGAGTTTCCAATTTTTCACAGTTAGGGAATTGACCTCCAAGTCCCTCCGCAATCGTGCTTGTGATCAGACCCAACATTTTTATCTTCCGTTTGCGGATTCGCGAATCTGGCACCTAAATCGGCCCTCCTGATATTTTTGGTCGTGTATTAAAAGTGTCATGCTGTCGTATAGAATTATCTAAATGAATTTATCACTAACATTACCAGGCAACATTTCTTGTTAACATATACCGACAGTCTAATAGATAGAAATCATCAATTTATCGAACGTTTAAGCTGCATACATTGGTGCTTTATCGGTAACCGTATCGGTAACCTTATAAAGCCGGAGTCATTGGTGCCGTATGTCGTATCGCTGTATCCGTATCCCTAACGTAATCAGCTGTTTATCGTTACGACGGTAAACCAAAACCCAGTTGGTTGGCTACGATACGGTTACGACCTTAGCGGCACCAATAATCGATTGCATTGATTGTCATAAGGTTGGTCGAATCAGCTGTTAAAAGGTTACCGATACGGTTACCGATAAAGCACCATTGTCTCCAGCTTAACAGCTGATTCGACCAACCTTATGAGAATCAATGCAATCGGTTATAGCTGGAGACATTGGTGCTTTATCGGTATCCGTATCGGTAACCTTTTAACAGCTTATTCGACCAATCTTATGAGAATCAATGCAATCGATTATTGGTGCCGCTAAGGTCGTAACCGTATCGTAGCCAACCAATTGGGTTTTGGTTTACCGTCGTAACGATAAACAGCTGATTACGTTAGGGATACGGATACAGCGATACGAAATACGGCACCAATGACTCCGGCTTATTGGTGCCGCTAAGGTCGTAACCGTATCGTAGCCAACCAATTGGGTTTTGGTTTACCGTCGTAACGATAAACAGCTGATTACGTTAGGGATACGACTACAGCGATACGACAAAAGGCACCAATGACTACAGCTTAAACTAATGGTTAGCGTTGCGGCATTGTTTCTTTTTTGTCATTTAATTGCTGCTGATTAAATTTCAGTAACGGCAACACCATCGCATATTCCCTTTTGTACGTTCATTTGTTCGTGTTCGCATCAATTTTAATGCTTACTGTCAAGGAGATTACATATCACTGTTATGCATACACATCTGTACAAACGTATACTTTACGGCTTTCTTACGCAGCGCGTACAAATGTCAAAATTTTCTTGTCGTGTGTCATTTCCACACTTCGTTGTCGTCGTCGTTCGGTTGATTGGCAAAATGAAGTTTTCGCGAAAAAATTTCACTAAATTGCGATTGAAATAGAAATTATTAAACGAAAGTGCTAATAGAAATGTTTAGTGTTACAATTACAACTGATTATTATAAATAAATGTTATATTCGCAAAGATAAATTGAAATAGTAAAATGGTAAAGAAATTTAGTGCAATAAATCGATGTAAATGTGTGCTGCTGCCTTTTGCCTGTGAACCGATAAATATTCGTAGTTAACAGAGGCCGACAACATCAAAACAGCGCATGTTAAAGCAAGAAGATAGAAAATACTTTCTGCGGATATTAGAAAATTACCTTCTGCATATTTTTAAGAAGTATATATTGTGATTGTTGGAAAGAGGATGAATTGTTTAATTAATACAATCCCTCGAAAAAAACAAAAATATCTCATGAAAATGTGTAGAAGCAATTTAAAGTTACGCCGAAAGTTGTACATTACAAATATATATCACGAAAAGTACGAGCTCTGACGTCTCTCTTTATTTCTATCTTCTCTGATAACCGCTTGTTCGTTTCCGTTTCTTTACATTTGCTTGTTTCTTTCGGTGTTCAGTTCGGAATATTGGAATAAATGAAAATGTGAGAAGATATATATGTAAAAGTATACGAAGACATGAGCAAAAATTTCGCAAAAACTAAAATTTTGCACAATGCCGAAATGCAAAGATGATGGATGGTAGACCGTCAAAGTCGCCGCTAAAGCCGCCGCGTGTGTTTGTGAAAATTTACGAAGCATTCATATAGATAAATATCTTCTTACGGCTACCAACAGTGAGTAGGAATGTGATGAGTAATTGGGAGTATTGTATATGCGGCGTTTTAGTTGTTATTGTTTAGCTTCCACAATATATAGTTTAATTTGTGTTCATGGCAAGAATTTAATTAGGAAAATTTAATCGAAAATACATTTTTTAGGCGAATTGGACTTGCATTAATTAAAAACGTAGCCGTCGCTGCGGACGGTTTATTTTTTCCCAGTCATTTTGTATTACGTTTGACCAAGAGAACATTCTCTGATTTGAAAGAATGTTGAAGTGAAAGAATGTTAAAAAAGAAAAGAAAGAAAGAAATATTGAATAAGTAAAACTTGACAAAATTGCAATACTTTGGTTGAGTCTGAAAAGGATTATGAAATGGAAAGCAAATAACTTCAATAGTTCAAGGCTAGACCCATCAGATTCTTATCTTTTTTGAAAGCTAATAAATAATGGCAACTGCAGCTACATTTGCTTATCTATATTTTTTTTTACATAATTGTGTGTGCAATGCAATGTTACGAAGGAAGCAGCTGTTAATAACAGTGAATGTGGACCATTGAAACGGCTCAAGACGTGAAGGTCAAACCGGAAATAGGATCTCGATACATCGTTTCTTACTCGATCATTTTGCGTTTATTGTCTTAAAGCATGTCACAACTAATCATCTATGAAATTGGATGGACAAATCTTACAGATTACAATCATAGCAAGTCTTTGACGTATCTAACAGAGTCATAACAGCCCTACCAAAAATCCGAGCTATTCCGGTGTGAACAATTGTGCATGTGAGGTATTGTGCTATGCAGTCACCTTATTTAATATTGGAAAAACTGTCACCAACTCTAGCGGTGGTCTGCCCCATCCAAAAGGTCACAAATCTAACGAAACGCTATCAGTATCCTCCAAATGAAGTCCAAGGAAATTATCAAGTTCAACAGATTTGGGCCATAGAGTCAGTGGTGTTAGGAGGTATTAGTTTCACATTACCATTGAAAATATGGCGGTGTGTATGTGGAAACACATTTGCGATTTTTGTTGCGCCTATGTCGAGGAGTGTTTTGAAATTAGAATAACCCCGAAAATGCATTTCGTGCTGTTTCCACATTCAGGTATGAAGTACTCAGTTTTACGCCAGCGGGCAAGGGTAGGTATGCCTGTCGTGGGCGACTAAAATACTACAATGATTCAAAGGGCTGTGTAGCGCAACCCTTTCAAGGGACTGTCAGCGCACTTTATAGCTTCTCCAACCCAATTGTCAACCTCACCTACATGTGGCAAATCCTGCTTCTATAGCAGCCGAGACTCTGGCTACCCCAAGGTCCATGAAACTAGTGTATGGTGGGAGGGATGGCCTAGAAGGTTCAATGTGGTCATATTAAATCGTTCACAAGATGGTTAGGCTTGTACCTTAATAGTGCTTGTTACCGGATCTATATCCGGCAAAGGACCATCAACATCGATAGCACTCCATAAAATTTCCTTAATCGCTACAACAACAACAAGTACCCGGTTGTGTTTTTAAGATCCTTTGAAACCAGATATGAAATCTATTAAGGATTTCAATCCAAAAAAAGGGTTAGGCCCACTTGCAGAGCGACAAGTTAATTTCTTAACTCAGAGTTAACCAAACTTGAGGATTTATTTTCACACATTTTTGACAAATTTTTTTAAATTCCGAGCAAAAAAAATAACCTGACTTTCATCAAGTGGGCCTTAAGTACCTAATCATAGTTAGTCTTGGAGTTCTTGATCGCAAAACTTGACTTTTTAGCTATTCAGCTTCCCCAACCTTATTTTCTACCTCAAACGAGGCATATCCTATTTAGTATGTTCTTTTGTAAAGATGGTGTGAGGAGTTGGCTGATTGAGAATATCGACGTTGTCATATCAAACCGTTCAATCTATAGACGATCTAGTATCTTAAGGTGCTAGTTCCGGAACGCATCGGATCTACATCGATAACGCCAAATTACATGCAAATTATCCAAAAATAAAATTTGTTACTAGGTAAACTTTGTTTCACAACCTCAGAGAGATCGCTACAATCAAAACCTATCGATAAACTCTCCAAAACCTTGGGAGAGTAAATACCGGTTCCATTTAATCATCCATTGCTAATGCAATGAATTCCATAGATTTGTTTGTTTTTGTTTCAGCAGCGCGCAAACCTTTTAACAGATTTAATTAAGATGAATATAAAATATTCTGGTACATATTGCAAGCGCACAATGATGCCAACTCCTCATGTGAATTTTTATATTCTCTTTTGGGTTTTAAGTAAAGGGCCTGGCAAAGTTGACATAGCCATAACCATATTTTTACTTATCCATAACAAAAATTTCAAAATTTAAAATTTTCATAAAAATGAAGAAAACGCAAAAAATTATAAACATATTCCACAAACAATAAGTCTCTTACTCAAAATGTATCCAAAAAAATAAATAAAATATACAAAAAGTTATTAAATTCACCAACTCAAATATTTTTAGGTCATGGATATGGCGAAAAACCAAAAACCAATTGGTTGGCTATGGTATGGTTATGGTTAGGGCGTTACGGTATTGTAGGTACCATTGACCAATAACATTGATTTCCATAAGGTCGGTTGGATCAGCTGTTTTATATGGATATGGGAACTTCAACTTTGCCAGGGCCTTAAAACTTCCAAAATAATTTTCTGCATACCAACATCCATTATGTCTACTTTTCCTCCAGTGTCTTTGTCATCATAAAATATTTAACTTGGCAGAGCATCATTGCAGATCTCAATAACATTAATTCCGACATCCAAAAGAGGGAGCACAAAATAAACTAAACAGATTTTTCTGCCATTTACTTTTATCTTTCTCTTCTTCTACATATGTACGAGTATGTACGTATTGCTCATTTAATATCTGGTTCGCCCTCTGGTATGCCATTTGGTAGGCTGCTTCGTTCCATCGTTGCCATCGCCATTGTCGATGCTACGTATCGCATTTGTTGTTGCCAGTATTGGTCGTGGTGGTTGCAGTTAAAAATGTTGATTCACTTTTTCACTTTCCTTTTGGCAGTTCCATACACAGCTGCCTACTTTACACCTTCTGCCTTCCATGTTTAATACTTCCTTTCGATTTCGAGTAGAGAAGTTGCATGACAATTACGGCTACGAATCGAAACAAAAGCGCAAATAACACAGTGCTACAGTGATTTTGCACTTTTCAAGTGACCTAGTGTACGTTGTAGGCCTTGACGAGTACATCATGATAATGTGTTTCAAAATTGTCTAACACCCCCAAATTTTCAAGTTATTGTCTAAAACCCGTTTTTGGCCTACTGCGCGAGGTCCCTCAAGCTGGCCCAACCTTTCCAGCCCAATCAAAAAACAAGACCGTACCAAATTGCACAATATTTAATGCTAATTTAATACGGGTTAATTAAATTTATTACACTTGTTTTTATACTCAGAGTGCAGGTATAAAGGAATCGAGATAGATATAGACTTCCATATATCAAAATCATCAGTATCGAAAAAAATTTGATTGAGCCATGTCCGTCCGTCAGTCCGTTAACACGATAACTTCAGTAAATGTTAAGATATCATCACCAAATTTAGTACACGAGCTTATCTGGACCCAGAATAGATTGGCGGATGATAACCACCCCACTTTTTATATATATAACATTTTGGAAAACACAAAAAACCTGATTATTTAGTAAATAATACACCTAGACTGTTTAAATTTGACGTGTGGACCGATATTAAGACTTTTCATAAATATTTGAAAACATTTTTTAAAATGGGCGTGCCACCGCCCACTTGTGATAAAATCAATTTTACAAATATTATTTATCATAAATGAAAAATCGTTAAACCTATCATAACAACATTCGGCAGAGGTTACCTTTACTATAAGGAATGCTTTGAAGAAAATTTAACGAAATCGGTTAAGGACCACGCCCACTTTCATATAGAAGATTTTTAAAAGGGTCGTGGACGAAAATAATAAGCTATATCTTTACAAAAAAGAGCTTTATATCAATGGTATTTCATTTCCCAAGTGTATTTATAACAGTAAATAGGAAAAACTTCAAATTTTAAAAAATGGGCGTGGCACCGCCCCTGTTATGACTAAGCAATTTTCTATGTTTCGGGAGTCATAACTCGAAGAAAAATTAACGGATCGTAATAAAATTTGGTACACAAATTTTCCCTATAGCAGCAAATATTTCTAGAAAAAATGGACGAGATCGGTTAAAGACCACGTCCACTTTTATATAAAAGATTTTTAAAAGGGTCGTAAACGAAAATAATAAGCTTTATCTTAGCGAAAAAGAGCTTTGTATCAATAGAATTTTACTTTCTAAATTGAATTTAAACATTAAATTGGAAAACACCTAAATTTTTGAAAATGGGTGTGGCACCACCCCTTTTATGACTAAGCAATTTTCTATGTTTCGGGAGCCATAACTCGAAGAAAAATTTACATATCGTAACAAAATTGGGTGTACATATTTTCCTTATAGCAGAAAATATTTCTAGTAAAAATGGACGGGATCGGTTAAAGATCACGGCAACTTAGATATAAAACAAATTTAAAAGGGTCGTAGACTAGAATAATAAGCTATAACTTAGCAAAAAATAGTGTTGAATCAATGATATTTCACTTATCAAGTTTTATTGTAAGACGAAATGGGGAGACATTTTTTTAAACGGGCGGTGCCACGTGTTATGTAGAAAAGTAATTTATCTGAAATGAAATGTACAATTGAAGCTCACGCTGAGTATACAATGTTCGGTTACACCCGAACTTAGACACTGTTACTTGTTTAAAAAATATCGAGGGTTGGGCTAGCTTAAGTTAAAGCTGGCTCAACCCTCGATCTTTACAATAAATTAAATATGCTCTAATTAAATACGTTTTCGTTTTTTGATTGCGCTTAAGTTTAAGCTAGCCCAACCCTCTGATATTTAAAAAAAAACAAGTGTAATAAACTTAATTAACCCGTATTAAATTAGCATTAAATATTGTGCAATTTAGTACGGCTTCGTTTTTTGATTGAGATGGAAAGCTTGGGCTAGCTTAAGGGAGCTTACTGCGCGTACTCTAACAATCATAACGTCGTCGTGTTTTAACCGATTTTCGATCGCTTTACGGTTTTACGGAGAGAAGAAGATTCAAGCTTTATACTGTTTTCACACAGAAACTTAATGATCTCATTTCACCTTCTAATGAAATCGTAAATTTTTTTCTTTCACACAGAAGTAACTGCTCGATTAGTATGAAGGATGAAATGTCAAGCGAATAAATTGACAATGCTATATGACAGACAATCATGGCGGAACGGTACAAGGTGGCAGCATGGTGACATACCTACATACATAAATAAGAATTCCATGTACTTTGTTTTTGTAAATTCGATGGACAAATGTCAAAATCGTACAGCGCCGGAAGTTGATGTATCAAATCAAATAAAAAAAGGTTATAATCAGCTGTTCGATGCGGCCACCTTGTATCGTTCCGCCATGCAGACAATGACATTTACTTTGACAAATGACATTTTTAAGCACTGAACACACCAAAAACTAAGAAACTGAACGCTCCCAACAGAGTTGCATTGTGCTTTTGACTTCATTATGCATTCGATTAGCTACTAATGAAATAATTATAGATTCGAATTTTATAGGGAAGATTGAGCTCAATAAGCGTCTTAATGTAGAAAACTGCCTTTATTATTCAATAAGCCGTCTGTGTGAAAACAGTATTAAGCTGATATATATTTGTTTATACTTTATATACAAAAATTTGGGACATTTTCCAAAAGTTATGTAAGATTTATCATTTTTTCCCCCGTTTTTCACACTTTGACGTCTTTTTTATGTAACGAATCATAAAAAAAATTATTTTTTTACATTCATTCTCAAAGAACTATTTATCCAGAGAAAGCAAAGTCATGGTTTTCAAAATCGGTTGATAAATGTTTAAGTTACGACGCTTATTGTAAACAAGAAAATTAATAAAAAAAATTCCATCAATGGTCTGTACTCTGTTAGTTGCTGTGAATCGCATATATAAATTGAAAATATATTCATACCTTCCTTGATTTATGCGTCACTTAGTTTTGGAAACACGGCTTCCAAGTGCAAAAAAGCCTCGTTGTTTTGTCAAGTCGTTTGACTAACTTCTTCATGTGGCCCAACTTGAGGTGTAGCGGTGGCAAAATAACTTCATCGTTCTGAACGAGTGGAATGTTAACGACGTTTTTTTCCTATTTGGAGTGATTTCCTACACGGTCATTCACTAATTTTGACTGTCCCATTCGCACAGATTCTGTATCCTCCTTCAATTCCGAAAAGAACACAGACAAGCATAAATAGGCCGTAAGCAAAATCCACACAGAATCGGTAAACGCCTTTGCCAGTACGCGTCCGTTGAACCCTGTTATCAATATACAATATCCTTGTATTGCAAAAGAAGAAAGCACACTATCAATGGAGACACGAGTCAACCTGGTCTAACTTCGTTCTAGATGCATAAAAAAATGTAAGGCGCGATAACCTCCAAAGAGATTTTAGGCCGAGCTTATCCTTTTAATTTTTTCTACAAATTGGCGGGGCAGGACCTACTTGGCAGAAATATACTCGGAGTGCTTGCTAAACCCTGCTGAAGGGCGCCTCGTTTAGAAAAATGTTCTTCTAATTGAAAAAACTTGTTTCTAAAATTTTGATGTTGCTTTGCCCGGGGTGTGAACCCAGGATCGTCGGTGTGGTAGGTGGAGCACGTTATTATCACACCATGGCGCACAGTGGCATTTTTGCTTGGTTTAGACGCGGAAAAGTAAAAATTTTCAAGTCATTTTTTTTAATTTGAATGCAGTTTGTTTTTAAAATGTCCATAGTATATAACGGTAATTACCTATCATTTCTTATAATTATTGTTCTTCATTGAATAATCTGCTGTCAAACTGTCAGTAGTACAATTGACAGAAGTGAAATAACACGTGGTTTAAAATTAAATAAAAATTTGTGGTGAAACAGAAGCTAAAATATTTTTTGGTTATTTAAAATCTACTCATAATTATATAATTTTGCAAGTGTTGAAAAGTTTTTTGGTTCAGTATTTTTTACGAAATTATGAGTTGTTTAATGTGTATTATTTTTGTGCAGAAAATATATAAAACCGTGAAAAGAATGGCCTGCCAAAAGTTTCAACCACGCTGTACCACAATAATTTTTGAATTTCTACAATAATTCAATATTGCATATAACTCAAATGAGTTTTTATCCCCTTAGGTCCCCCTTTTGATTTAATGACGATCACAAAGAGGGAGTTGTATGAGGTGTGGGTTGCAGAATGTGGCCAAAAGCAAAAGGATAAAGGCGTTTTAGACCACGTGTGTACTGTTTCAGGGAGGGAGTAAATAGAGACGAAGGATTGTATGATGAATGCTGCAGTAAAGTTCGAATTTTTTTATCAAACCTTGTATGAGATCGATTCAAGCGAATTACACCAAAGTTAATTTTCTTGGAAAGTTTGCTTAATGGTTTAAAGAAGATAATAAATTTAAATATAGGTATGTTCAATTGTGATCAAAAGGATGAAATATATTAATTTTTCAGTGAGTTATTCATTTGTCACGTCTAAATCATGCAAAAATGCCACTGTGGGCGGCCGCCACTTCGTTCTAGATACTATAAGGTTAAACTCTAACTTGTCTAGAATAAACCCCGACATTCGTAATGTATGCCCTGCATGCGGTGTGTCTCCACATGACACCAATCATCTTTTAAATTGTAATTTGGAACCTACTCCTCTAACACCAATCTCCCTATGGTCCACCTCTGTTGAAACTGCAAATTTCCTTAGACTCCTTTTAGAGACAGGGCGTGCCAGCAGATAACTAGTTTGCCCGGTTACTAGTTCACACATATTCATGCTTTTAATCAAGTACCAGAAATACGCTAAGGTATCATCATCACCATCAATAGCTGGATTTTGACTGATATCGCCAGCTAATCATCCTGCGTGCTAACACATGCCAGTATGGATCAACAACTCAGCAGATGTCCCCCCCTTCAACTCGGCAATTATGCCCGTTGTGTAACAAATCACTCCAGTTATCCTTGTTTCACCTTAGCTGGCGCTTTTTCCAACTTAGTCACTTTATTCGATATCAAAAGTTTACATTACATTCCACTGTAGTGTTAAAAGGAGTGAGAATAAAAGAAAGAAAAAAAATCACACACTAAAGTTCCTTTCCAATAAAAATATGTATATGTACGTATTTTTATGTACTTTGTACTTACATATTTTAATCATCTTCTCTATTATTAGTTTATGTGTTATCAATTCATTCATACTCATTCAATTTCTTCTGTTCATTATTTCACTGCAAATTCATTAAGAAAGAAATTTGCAGAAATCTATAGTATGTCTGCATCCGATCTGTGTGCGAACCCGGAGGCAAGATTCTGTCTTATGCATATCCTAATCAAGCCTTTCCACATTTGGTTTAGTACCAAACTGAGCTGCTTTATTGTTGTCACTATAAAAAGTAATAAGTCAGCATCTCTTCCAATTTGCATAGTGCTCCGTTGGAATTTATTCTATAAATTGGCGGGACGTCACCACACGGTAACTGCAAGACAGATAAATTTTCTATGAAAAGCTTCTCATAGCAGAAATTCAATTATTGTTTGTTAGTCTGCTCGGGACTTGAACCCAGAACCTTCGGTGGGGTAGGTGGAATACGCTGCCACCACACCATTGCGGCCGCCGTCTTCATTCATTATCAGTTGGCGACTAATCGACTAGGTGATCGTTAAGGGGCACCGTGGGATTTCAAGTCTTTCTTCACCTGTCCCACAGTGTATTACTCTCATGTTCTACATAGAAAATATTAATTAAAAAAAATATATCATTGAATTTCAAAAATTCTTTTGAAACTCTATTTAGAAATGCGTAGTTAAGTGAAACAAGTAAGGAAGGCTAAGTTCGGGTGTAACCGAACATTACATACTCAGTTGAGAGTTATGGAGACAAAATAAGGAAAAATTACTATGTAGGAAAAAGACCTAGGGTACCCCTGGAATGTGTATGACATGTGTATCAAATGGAAGGTAGTAAAGAGTATTTTAAGAGGGAGTGGGCCATAGTTCTATAGGTGGACGCCATTTAAGGATATCGCCATAAAGGTGGACCAGGGCTGACTCTAGAATTTGTTTGTACGATATGGGTATCAAATGAAAGGTGTTAATGAGTATTTTAAAAGGGCGTGTGCCTTAGTTCTATAGGTGGACGCCCTTTCGAGATATCGCCGTAAAGGTGAACCAGGGGTGACGCTAGAATTTGTTTGTACGATATGGGTATCAAATGAAAGGTGTTAATGAGTTTTTTAAAAGGGCGTGGGCCTTAGTTCTATAGGTGGACGCCTTTTCGAGATATCGCCATAAAGGTGCAGCAGGGGTGACTCTAGAATTTGTTTGTACGATATGGGTATCAAATGAAAGGTGTTAATAAGTATTTTAAAAGGGCGTGGGCCTTAGTTCTATAGGTGGACGCCTTTTCGAGATATCGCCGTAAAGGTGGACCAGGGGTGACGCTAGAATTTGTTTGTACGATATGGGTATCAAATGAAAGGTGTTAATGAGTTTTTTAAAAGGGCGTGGGCCTTAGTTCTATAGGTGGACGCCTTTTCGAGATATCGCCATAAAGGTGGAGCAGGGGTGACTCTAGAATTTGTTTGTACGATATGGGTATCAAATGAAAGGTGTTAATGAGTATTTTAAAAGGGAGTGGGCCCTAGTTCTATAGGTGGACGCCTTTTCGAGATATCGCCATAAAGGTGGACCAGGGGTGACTCTATAATGTGTTTATACGATATGGGTATCAAATTAAAGGTATTAATGAGGATTTTAAAAGGGAGTGGTGGTAGTTGTATATGTGAAGGCGTTTTCGAGATATCGACCAAAATGTGGACCAGGGTGACCCAGACCATCATCTGTCGGGTACCGCTAATTTATTTATATATGTAATACCATAACCAGTGTTCCTGCCATGATTCCAAGGGCTTTTGATTTCGCCCTGCAATTCTTTTTCATTTTCTTCTACTAAATATGGTAAGTGTCACACCAATTTTACAAAGTTTTTTTCTAAAGTTATATTTTGCGTCAATAAACCAATCCAATTACCATGTTTCATCCCTTTTTTCGTATGTGGTATAGAATTATGGCATTTTTTTCATTTTTCGAAATTTTCGATATCGAAAAAGTGGGCGTGGTCATAGTCGGATTTCGGCCATTTTTTACACCAATACAAAGTGAGTTCAGATAAGTACGTGAACTGAGTTTAGTAAAGATATATTGATTTTTGCTCAAGTTATCGTGTTAACGGCCAAGCGGAAGGACAGACGGTCGACTGTGTATAAAAACTGGGCGTGGCTTCAACCGATTTCGCCCTTTTTCACAGAAAACAGTTATCGTCCTAGAATCTAAGCCCTTACCAAATGTCACAAGGATTGCCTAATTTTTGTTCGACTTATGGCATTAAAAGTATCCTAGACAAATTAAATGCAAAAGGGCGGAGCAACGTACGTTTTGAAATTTACTTTCATTTTTGTATTTTGTTGCACCATATCTGGAGTTGAATGTTGACAACATTTACTTATATACTGTAAAGATATTATCTTTTTTTTTAAATTAGACTTAAAAAAAATTTTTTTTTAAAGTGGGCGTGGTCGTTCTCCGATTTTGCTAATTTTTATTAAGCATACATATAGTAATAGGAGTAACGTTCCTGCCAAATTTCATATGATATCTTCAACGACTGCCAAATTACAGCTTGCAAAACTTCTAAATTACCTTCTTTTAAAAGTGGGCGGTGCCACGCCCATTGTCCAAAATTTTACTAATTTTCTATTCTGCGTCATAAGTTTAACTCACCTACCAGGTTTCATCGCTTTATCCGTCTTTGGTAATGAATTATCGCACTTTTTCGATTTTTCGAAATCGAAAAAGTGGGTGTGGTTATTGTCCGATATCGTTCATTTTAAATAGCGATCTGAGAGGAGTGCCCAGGAACCTATATACCAAATTTCATTAAGATACCTCAAAATTCACTCAAGTTATCGTGTTAACGGACGGACGGACGGACATGGCTCAATCAATTTTTTTTTCGATACTGATGATTTTGATATATGGAAGTCTATATCTATCTCGATTCCTTTATACCTGTACAACCAACCATTATCCAATCAAAGTTAATATACTCTGTGAGCTCTGCTCAACTGAGTATAAAAATAAAAAACTAGGAAATTTGAACTAAGTTGAATTGACTAACGGAGCTCTATTTGGAAGCATATCAATTGAGAAAAAGTTTTAACTCGGCTTTTTGCCATACATGTTTTCAGGACATATGACAATTTCAAGGGACGAAGTTTTCGAGATTCGGTATAAGCAAAATAACGCAAAAGAAACAAATTACAGCTCAAAGTTGACTCCGATAAAAAGTTGCAGACGTATTTTAAAAGAAGAAGGGATGACAAGTGATATCTTTTTCGGAGGCTAGTCATAAGTCGAAAAGGAAAAAGTTATCACATTTGATAAGAAACCATTAAAAGAAGAGTTGGCTTTTGAAACTGCTTCTAGCTTGAGGTTATCTGGTCAGCGAGATGCAGAATTAATGGTAGAAATCATCACAAAAAATTCAGACGCAACTAAAATCTTAAAATATAACATGCCCTTACTCTTAAAATATAACATGCCCTCTCTCAGACGAAGCACTGGAGAGTAGAAATAAAGATTTTAAGAGCTACAGGTGAAATATTACAAGAAAGATGTCTCGTAAATATACAATGGGATATTTATTCGATATATTATTTTTGTCGTTCGATCCCCAAATATACTCTATTTCAGAAAATAACTCGAATGAATTTTAGTCAAATGAGGCATTCGACAAAGAAGTAATTAAACTATTGTCAAACGCATAAGCAAATTTTGATCAAGGCTCCGACATATCAGATCTAGATGAAGAGTTCGACTCCAGTTTCAGCGATTAACATAACGTTATTGACTTAGATTATTTGATTTTGATTACATTTATTTGAGTTTATTGCAATTACTTATTACTACATACAAAAATGTGCTTTTCCCACGATAATACGTTCTCTATAAGAAATTTTTCTAAATTTGATATAACCTTCTTAATTTAAATTTATTAGCTCAATAAAAACTTAAAAAGTGGTGAAATAATAATAAATGTTTACAAATAATATATTTATTTTTATGTAAAAGCGTTAGTTGGTGAATAGAGCTAAAAAAATTAATTATAAATATCCAATCGTGACTTTATATCAGCTAGGTTGATGATATATCACACTGTGTGTCCGTCCCTACTCAGTTGAAGTTTTTGTTGTTGCTGTAGCGATAAGGACACTCTCCGAAGGCTTTGGGACAGTGCGTGTTGCTGATTTAACGATAAGTTAAATGTAAACCCGAAGGTTTCGTTGAGTGTTATCGGCGTTGATGGTCCTTTACAGGTTTTAGGTTGTTTTTGTTGTTATTGTATCAGTGCTTCACCCCATCCAATAGGTGCGACAACACACAAATTGTCATCAATATCCTCTAACGGGGGTCCCGAGGAAACTGACAGTTTTAACAGGGCTGTTGTAGGGTTCCTTTTAATATATTGAAAATTTTACTTTAACTTTATATATGTATGTACTTTGTGATTTAATTAGTTTATTCAATAATTTTATTTCCATTTTTTTTTGCAAGCAGGACATACATTGTGTATGTGGGGGTTGATTCTGTTCTAGATCGAAGTGGAGCTAGAGTGATGCTCGTCTCCCTAAGGAGATTGTCTCCTCTTCTGCGATTTCAGGGTATTTATCTTTAAGAACGGAGCTCGCTGAACATTTCCTGGCATATAGGTCCGTTGCCTTTTTGTGAATATCACTGAGGAATTGTTTGTGTGTTTTCTTGAACATACGGACGGCTGTGTTTCTCAGGTGCGGCATTTCCTCATAATGCTTGTGGAGATGACTTCTTAAGCCCCTGGTAGGAGGATCCTCTTCAATCAGATGTTTGCTGGGATGTCCAGGTTTCTGAGTATTCAACAGAACTGTTTGTCCAGCATTTCATTTCTCTTTCTAATGGGGAGTACTCTCGCCTCACTGTGTAGGTGGTGTTCTGGGAACATAAGAAGAAAGCTCGTAGCGATTCTGGGAGTAGTGTTTTTCGCAGGCCTGTATTTTTCTTCCCCCATATGGGGGATGCGTAGCAAACAAGCGGCCGGATAGTTTCTTTGTAACGGTAATGAGCGTATCTTTATCTATATCCCAAGTGCTGCATGCAAGAGATTTGTGAATTTTATTACGCTATGGATTTTGCGTACAATTGCGGATGCATGCTCGCAAAAAGGGCTGTCATTTCAGTGTAATATCTAGGTCAAAGGTTTCTCTGGGTTGAAGCCGTACTAATAAGGTTCTACCAGCTCTTCAGTATTTTGCACAATACGCTAGATAAAATCTTATAGATGACACGGTGAATCCTACCCTCATTCGACAAATTTTTTGGTGGATTTTTCGGAGCGGATAGCTTGTTCTCGATACAGTTAAATGTTTATACAGTACAATTGGTCGATTAATATAATTGATTTTTTTACTCAACACTTTTGCTAAAGGGCTAATCGTTTTCTTCCGTTTCTTCGAATAGGCGATTATCAAGAGCTGTAGTAAAATCCCTTGTATACTAAGAGAGATGGTATACCTCCAGCTTGGAACAAGTTGGATGTTTTGTTGGGATATTTTGTTCTAAATAAAAACACGATGAAAAGGGATAATAAATTTTAATTCAAAGTATTATTCGGACATATTCCCTCCCTGCCGGCGCAGCAAGAACATCGCTTGACAACAGAGAATTAAAGTGGGCATTGTTGCGTGGTGACGCGCGTGCAATACTATTTCTCATGTTTATGTTTGTCGCTTTGTGCTGATCCGAGTTTGTATACAATGTATCTACATACATATGTACCTAACCATGGTTCAGCTATATGGTTGGTTCATCTGTACAGCAACAAATTATGTCTGTTCAAATTGTCAAATCTGTGCATTGTATTTCGATGGAATGAATGAAACGTAAAACATAGCGTTTTTGTGTGTGATAAGAAAATGTTGTCAATGTGTTTGGTTTCATTTTGAGTTTGCCATCTCCTTTTGACATTTCCATCGACCATGCAATGATAAAAATAAAATCAGCTGATGAGATGAGCCAACTATATAATTAAGCCATGTACCTAACTCAGCTGGTCGTTGTATAGTAGGTACGTCCATAAAAATCACGTAGTACTTTGCCGAGCTGTCTCTTGGAAAATTACCTGTTGGTTATAGCCACAATGCGAACTCGTATTTGATTAGGACCATTGCGCACCTAAAATCAGGAGATTGGCTTCGTTGCTACTAAGTATGCCTATTGTTATTACCAAAACAGTTAGTTAGCTTTTTATATAGCTGCTAATGCTATATCTTAATCTACTTATCAGTTGTACACTCTTCAAACTCTTCCCTGATCATTTGGTATATGTGAAAAAAATGTTTCCACTTTTTTTCTGGTTTCGATAGTTTTTGAGACGCTCTTTCACGTGGAGAAACTAGAAAGTCAAACTTGCTTAGAAGTGTACTAAAAATGTAGAGAAAGAAGAGCACAATAAAGACGATGAAGCCTTTGGTTCCTTCGACGCCACTTTGGTGGCTGGTGAAACATCCTCAGATTTTTTGATAGCATTTTGTTCGATGGCGATGGAGCCAAATATCGGTCAGAAACTGGTTTGTGCTTTGCCTTTGGCATGTCTGTTCATAATGCAAAGAAACCGAAGAATGCATTGTTTATCTTTACAGCTGACAATGATGGACCGTCAACAATTTAGCTAAAATTACCCAAATAAGCAAGTATTCTCAATTTACGAGCAAAGCTCATGTTTGTATATTTGATTGTTACAGTCGCCGGGTGCAGTTTTGTAAGTTTCTTCTTATAATCATAACAATATCTAGCAAGGTTTATTTGACGCTATCAACCATAGAATATTAACCCGTAACCCTAAATTTACTCTTGTTGTTGTTGTTGTAGCGATAAGGTTGCTCCAGAAGGTTTGGGGAGTGTGTATCGATGTGATGGTCCTTTGCCGGATACAGATCCGGTACGCTCCGGTAACACAGCTCCCGACCATCTCGGGAACGATTTATATGCCACATAAACCTTCAGGCCATCCCTCCCTCCCCACCCCAGGTTCCATGAGGAGCTTGGGGTCGACCAGAGCCTCGTCTGTTTAGTGACAAACAGGATTCGCAGCGGATAGGTGAGGCTTTGGGCAATTGGGTTTGGAGAAGCTATATATTGCGCTGGAAACCTGAAAGGTTGCGCTACACAACCCTTGAATCTGTATTTTAAGCGCCTCTTACGACAGGCATACCTACCGCGGGTATATTCTAACCCCCTAACCCCTGGGGCGTTAGTTCTTAAGCAGCAATTCATGCTAATCCGCATACTATTCTAAGTACATCTGTAGGAAATGTTTACAGGAAGTGGCTAGAGATTCTTCCTTGCTATGTGGCCAGTACAATTGACCAAATATACCTCCGACAATGTTAAATTCACAGTAATGCTCACAACTATTCCATTGTTGTAGGTTTTTATGAAGACATTGTACCAGTTGTTGTTGTAGCGGTTATCGTTGTTACCACTATTATCCAATGTCTAGTACATGTTCCTTGTGACCCACATGAAGGCATTGGGACCAGTGGCTTTTCATCATTTATATAGTCCATATGAGCCATATGTGACATTAGTACAAAGTCCCCATTGAAACCATACTTCATTCTCTTGATTCGGGTATTTTGATAACTTTTTTATTATACGCGATTCCAGATTTAGCGCTGAGTTCTTTAATCAGTCCATCTCAGAATTTCTAAATTTGACAATTTCCATTAGAGACAATTGTGTGTTTTTGAGATGATTTCACTCTCTGAAGTTGGCAGACAACTTTTACGTGGAAAAAAATTACTATTGGCAAACTGCCGCGAATTTGCCGTAATCAGATTTATCGTGAAGCACAAAAATTTGCCGTGGCCATGATTTTAGAAAATACAGGTGGCACGCCGACTTCACGTGAAGTTAGCGTGCCACCCTCAGAAAACCACCTAGAGTGACCAGTTAGGAAATAATTCTTGCACACGATTGCCGTAAATTGCCGTAGCTAGTGGCATATTTTGATACATTCGATTTCAAATTGTGTGTGTCAAAGCAGCCGCCACTTAACGTGAGAGTTGCGTGCCACCCTGGATTTCTAAACCTGCCGACGGCAAATTTTTGTTTCACGGATAATCACGGCAAATTCAGTGCAAGAATATTTTCCTAACTGGTGTCTAAGGTGGTTTTCGAAAAGTGGCACGCTACTTCACGTGAGTTGGCGGTGCACCATATTTAAATTTTATTTTTTCGAAATTATATAATATGCACTTATCTAGCAATACGGCAAATCGTGTGGCAAGAATTATTTCCTACTGGTCTCTAAGGTGTTTCTGAGGTGGCACGCAACTTCACGTGAAGTCGCGTGCCACCCCGTATTTTCTAAAATATGCCACGGCAATTTTTTGTTTCACGATAATTACACGGCAAATTTACGGCAAATTCACGTGCAAGAATTATTTCTAACTTGTGTCTAGGTGGTTTTCGAAAGTGGCACGCTAACTTCACGTGAAGTTGGCGGTGCACCATAAAAAAAATTTAAATTTTATTTTTTCGAAATTATATAATATGCCACTATCTACGGCAAATTTACGGCAAATTCGTGTGCAAGACATTATTTTCCTAACTGGTCTCTAAGGTGTTTTCTCGAGGGTGGCACGCTAACTTCACGTGAAGTTGGCGTGCCACCCTGTATTTTCTAAAATATGGCCACGGCAAATTTTTCTGTTCACGGATAAATTACGGCAATTCACGGCAATTTCCCAATAGAGTAGATTTTTTCCACGTACAAGTATTGTCTTGCCAACTTCGAGAGGTGATGAGTCGGCGCTTTCTGTAATGAAAGTCACCAAGAAAAATCCACCACATCAACAGAATGCACCAAAAAGGCATTTACACATACATTGAGCAAATAATATAACACTGCATTTTGACAACTCACACGTTGTGTGCGTGCGACGTCCAACAGAAAAGAAATAAATCTCCTGTCAGATTCATGGAATTTTCGTTATTCGAGGGGATAGGAAGTAGTTTCTGTGGGTAATTTAGACGGCGTTGATCTGGCGTCCCTGTTGCGATTGAGAATATTTGCGAACCAAGTAGTACTACATATTGGCGCGTCGGATTTAAAACAAATATGCTATCGCAGAAATTGATTTTAAAAAGTTTAAGCTTGCACTAAGTCCGAAGATAAATTTGGTAAAATTTAAAATCTGTAGTTCCGCCTCAAAGTTCCATACGATATCATACGGGCGTTTTGCGTTTATAAGAATTTCTATTTATCACAGCCCAAATATCATAACGCATCGAGATGGGTGCTTCAAATCTACCATGTACTGAACAAACATATTACAAGTAAGGACTGGGACTGTCTTCGGCTGTGCCGAAGACTTCATACTTTCATGAATGGGGGTTGAACAATAATCTTATCCCGTTCGTAATCTCCAAATAATCGGATGTATAAGATAGAAATATATAGTGAACAGATGTACATACCTAAACGATTTTTAAGATAAATATAAAATAAAAATGGCAAAAAACCCCCTTATTGAACGATCGGTTGTATGGGATATATATTATATATAGCTCCGTCGAAATGATTTTACGGGAAATCTTCTATGATATATTGAATATATATCACCAAGTTTCACGTTTTTATATGGAAACTAAGGGAGAAATGGCCAAAAATCTTTCTATCTGAACGATCGGTTGTATGCGATAGGTATATACTATATACATATAGCTCTGATCAAAGTGATTTTTTCAGGAATCTTCCTATGGATAGTTAGAATAAATATCACCAAGTTTAACGTTTTTATATTGAAATTAAGGGAGAAATGGCTAAAAATCTTTCTATCTGAACGATCGGTTGTATGGGATATATATTATATATAGCTCCGATCGAAAGGATTTTTTCATGAAATCTTCTATGATATATAAGAATAAATCATCACCAAAGTTTAACGTTTTTATATTGGAAATAAGGGAGAAATTGCCAAAAATCTGTCTATCTAAACGATCGGTTGTATGGGATATATACTATATATAGCTCCGATCAAAGTGATTTTTCAGAAAATCTTCTATGATATATTAAAATATATATCACCAAGTTTCACGTTTATACTTTCTAAATTAAGGGAGAAATGGCCAAAAATCTTTCTATCTGAACGATCGGTTGTATGGGATATAACTATATATAGCTCCGATCAAAGTGATTTTTTCAGGATATCTTCTATGATATATTAGAATATATATCACCGAGTTTCACGTTTATACTTTCTAAATTGCGGCAGGAATGACCAAAATCGTCTTATCTGAACGATCGATTGTTGGGAGATATATGTTATAGTGGTCCGATCCTACCGGATCGACAAATGTCTAATATAATACAAAAATACATCCTGTGCCAAATTTCATTGAGATATCTCAAAATTTGAGGGACTAGTTTGCGTTCAAACAGACAGACGGACGGACGGACGGACAGACGGACATGGCTATATCAACTCAGTCGTCGCCCTGATAAATTCGGTGTACTAATCGTGAGTCTATCTCCTATATTTCTCAATGTTACAACATCGACCAAAGTTTAATATACCATTTCATGTCATGACAGGTATAAAGAGCTAAAACAGGCATTTGATCATAATCTCTATGGTCAGCGACTGTATCATTACTAGTATGTAACGATTCGCTTATCATCATTTGTTTCTTTCTACTTTGTTCGGTAGGTTTTTTTGTTGTTGCTATCACCAACCAAATTATTAATTGTCATTTTCGCAAAGGCAACAAATATGCAAGAAACCTGCCTTTAATTTAAATTTCTTTTTTGCCTGAATGTTTGCTTATATATACAACCTACTCATTACCTCTTTGCTCGTATTATGTGTTTAATTGTTTATTTGGTACACGCGTTTCAACAACAAAAAAGCAACAACCTTTTTATGTTAAGTTTCGCTTTTTCGAAGTACATAGTACATACGTACGTACTCCGCTCTATTGCTGTTCTACAGTTCTTTGTTATGTATGCCATTTTCACATGGCCATGCACATCGTGACAAAATGCAGAAAAACTCCTTAAAAAACGTGTATTGGAAATATCAAATAAAACTTAAATGTGTATGTTACCTCTAACGAAGCACCAGCGGGTACAAAGAAGCAAAACACAAACGATCAGCAAAGCACATGACAATCTATTTTGAAATGACTCAGTTCGAGTTATTATGTAGCATAGTTAAGGCCCTGTGTTTTCAGTAGTGGTAGCGCTAAGCTTAACTACAGTTTGCTTAACTCTAGTCAATTTAACTACTCCAGTGAACTACACAGACAGTCTCCTCAGGCACAGTTTAAAATACCGCCTTGTGGGGTAGGCGCTTTGTAGGGAACATTGGTTTTTTATTATTTAGATAAATTGTAGATACGGCTAAACAGCTGGATTGTTTATCCAACAACGTGTAAACGATTTTTTCTCGGCCCTCGAGAAATATATAGATCTAGTTTTCACTTGATATCCACCGTCAGTCTCGCAATCACTAATTACAACACTTTAAGAAAATTTGTAAAAATTATTTGATCACGAACGCCATTCTCAAAGTATTATTTTTCAACCTTTAAGAGATTTAAGAAATATACAATATGAAATGAAATGTGAGAAATAAGCACCTGGCTCATGTTATTTTCGTGGAATACTGTAGTATTGAAGCTTACATAGAGTTGCACATTAGGGAACCACACCTTTTTAACTGGATGTTATTTCAGCTGCTCTGTGTAGCGGCCGCACGGTACGGCGACACGAATTTGTAATTAACATTAAGTAACTTCGATAAGCTACAGTGTCAAACTTGGAATCTAGCTTCAGACCCGATGACATGCATAAGAAAAAACTCCGATAGATGGCGCTTGGATCGACATATTTCAAAAATCTATTTGCCGCTAGTGGCGCAAGATCGAGCATATTAAAAACATGTATTTGTGGTCCGATGTGGCTCATATTTGGAATCTAATACATACAGTATAGAAGCTCCTAAGAAAAAAAATCGCCGCCAGGTCGCACAAGATTCTGATATATATCGTATTTTGGTGTTCCAATTGTGCTCATATTTGGAACAAATATTACATACAGCCGTAGAAGTGACATCAATTACTTTGGAGTTCGAGGACTTAGATTGTAACAAATTTCAGGAAGAGTCCTGTGTAATAATAGTCACTCTAATTGACTAAATAGTTAATGAGAATAATAGGCAAGTAAGAGTAAAACTTGAAGAGAATATATATTTACAAAAATGTTTAAGTTAAACCATTTTATTGAAACAGTACGTTACTAGTAATACTACTAAAGCTACAAATAATAGGTAGGTACTAGTCATTCACACTCTCATCAATCTAGGGAGTTGATCAGACACTTTAATAAAATGCGTTGGGCGCGTGCAAATGATTAAATGGTGATATAAGGAATAGCCAACAAAAAAGGCAATACTTAGAGACCAATTGACGCAAAGCGAGGAAGTGGGCATGCATATGGATGAGTGGTGTAAAGGCATCTGTGCTCTTTACACCGAGTATAAAGTATGAATGTTGGAGATTTCGAGTTCAATACTCAGCTCGGAAGGAAGCTAGCTAATGAAGATGTGACATTCAGAAACATGTTCCTATTAAACTTTACAGATCTTGCCCTATATATCATAACAAACAAATGATTAAATGTCACATTTTAAACGTTGATGATATATCTTTTCGCTAAGATTATTATATTTATCACCGCTAAAGGTTTTACAACATTTGTATCCCACCTGCTTTCAGTGTTATGAAAATATTCCCGCACCAGTGACTGAAGCAAAACCTCGTTCGTCTGTTTGACATCGTATTGCTATATGAACTCGACAATGTCGACTATCGATCAGCACAAGCACCCCGATCACCTATTCGCATTTTCAAATAAGGCGATCTGCGTCACATTTTCCCCTATCCTAGCTTAATTGGTAATAAAAAAAACTTTTTTGATTGAAAATTATGAGCATTCAACACATGGATATGTAACGGCCATAATAGTTACTAAAAGTTGCCATTGAACAATACGTCAATCTATTCATATCCCATTTGTTAGAGAAAATCTTTTATATAAAAGAATTGCTTTTATGGTTTCTCTGTTATTCATCAAATAACTAAAACACACCGCAGCTGTTTTATCTAGAGAAAATTGTTGTATCCAATAATTTTTAGAGCTATTACTAGTTTCAACTGCATGACAATTTTAGCGACGAAGAGCGACAAATTAAGTAGTTTTTTTTAGTGGTTTTACGTTAACTACACTTTCGTCACATTAAACCCGTTTTAGTTATATACCAAGAACAATACACATGTTATGGCAGAGCAGCGCTGCACTTGCCTGGATTTCCTT
>JARSSU010045608.1:0-59046 GCA_029619165.1 Eurosta solidaginis
TAGAAGCCTTACAGCTGTTTATACTGCTAGCACCAACCAACAACAAAATACCCCGCCCACCAATAAAAATAAAACAATTCAGACGCAAACGGTTTATTTAAAAGTAACCACCATGCGGACACCGAAGTATTTCATGGTGGATCGAAAGGGACTGGCATCCTTTAAGGAGATATGTTCCACGGCAGTCTATTAAATAACCCACCTAGATATCACCACGCTCCAAAATTATCACCAGTCTCCGCCTGAAAACAAAAGGACAGCTGGCTTATTGTAAAAACAATCCCACTGAGACAATAATTAATTCGAGCTTGCCTGGGAAGCGCTCAGCAGATCTATGTACGAGAACAAAAGGATACTCGGCGACAACCACTGAAGACGCTGTTCAACTACCCACAATATTCGCAGAAAGAAGAAAGCGGCGAGAACCAAATACAGAAGATGCAGACAAACAAGCAAACAACTGGCAATAGTCAACCCTTAACACCCAAGGAATCCCGACAACGGACTGGGACCCAATCCTCGTTTACCTATGATAATCAAGCTGCCAAGTGAAGGTGAAAGCCTCTCACCTATGGGAACAATCCCTCAGCTCCGAAAAAGAAACTCCCACTTTGGGAGGAATATGAATAAATGTTGACCAGCAGATAGAGGTAGTAGTTAACGAGTAATAAGTACCTATCGACCAGGCAAGCGCGAAACCCCAATTTTTCGAGTTTTACACCACGAACGGTGATCAAAACTCAACCCACTCCAACACTAATGAAACCCATGCATAATCATACGGAGTGCAATAAAACGGCTTCAGTTGTAGTAGACTATGCAACCAATACCACGCAGTCAAATCTTGCGTCAGGTTAGCGAATTTATCGGTATCCCAGACCCCCCGAATCAAAATTGTGAGAGGAAATAGTTACTGTTGAAAATCTGTTTATCAACGTCACACCCCAAAGAACGAATGTAAAAGTAGTTTCACGTGCGTTATTGCCAAAAACGTCATCATTCACTACTCCATTGGCAGCACCCAAACACCCAAACAATCAAACCAACCCACGAGACTCAAACCATGACCCAAGCCGGCAACCTAGGTTGAGAACGGACCGACCGAGAGCAGCTTCCTCCTCAACATGGAAAAGCCGCCGCACAAAAGAGCCACCTCCTTCCCAAACAGTCTCAAGACAAAAACCGGTTTCTTCACTCTCTCGAAGTAAGTATGGGAACCCCACCTACTACCACAGCAAATCAGATCAGTATACTTGCTGGCGATTTCATAAAATTCTGTGCCCTAATAGAACAAGGTTCACAACAAAACCTTGTATCATCCGCATACAAAATGGTTCTTGGTCTTGCTACCTCACAAAGAGTCTCGTCCAAAGACTATCTGTAATATGGGTGGAACGGTTTGTGAAAAATGCCAATAAAGTCTGCAGACTGCAACAGTCTGTTCAGCAGACTTTAAACCCAAATGTATAGATAAGCACAAGCAAAAAATTTGCCAAAACATAACGACAGTTCTTGCCCACAGTCAGAGTTTCAAGCAATCGATCTCGAGGAAGAGAACTTGTCCATTCGTACCGTTAGGCCGTATCCACAGTATTCGTTACCATCGAAAATCGATGTGGTAATCGCAGCCGATATCACCCGCAAACCTCACCGAAGCGGCTCCTACGAAATAGTGAGTGGAACATTACTTGCCCAAAACACAATATTCGGATGGATATTAAGCCGGCCCTGGAGCTGAATAAGTATCAACCTCAGCACTTCACGGAAATGCACGATTGACCCCATCAATTAACCTTTTGAGACAATTTTGGGAACAGGAAGAAGTTCACCTAAACCCCAAACAACGATCAGCAGATGATGAATACTGCGAAGCACCCCTACGCCGGAACAAACACAATTCGTGAGGAAGATGGGACGCTTACAGAGTAAAACTCCCTTTCAAATCGGAATTTCCAGCCAAATCTCGGAACTCGGTCATTTTCACGGACCGCAGAACAACAGCAGTATATCGAGACCATTCGAACGAAACCCTCGAAAGAAAACCACGAATCAGTAAGAGAGACAAATATGTGAAGTCCTTAATTGAATATTTAACAATATGGATCACATGGAAACCCGCCCTCCCAACAAGAGTAATTAGAGACGGTAAATAAATCTATCATTTTATCTACCACCATCCATGCTGCGTCATAAATAACCGACAGCATAAAACACCAAAAAGTGCGAGTCGTCTTCAACCCCCGCATCAAAATGTCGATTCTGGCAAATCGTTTAGAAACGACTGTTGCGGCTTCAGACAGGACCCCATATCTACAAAAAATTGACTTTAATGCTCGTTAATACTTATAATAAATGGCGACTTTATTCCACGTTTGTTTTTAACGGCGGAATTGAGGAAAATGTATCTCGCCCAAATACGCATCCATGAAGAAGATAAAGATTTTCATCGAATCCGTTTTTTCCGTGGAAAACACACCCAACTCTGCCCGATAGAAGATTTTCGAACTAAAAAACAGTTAACTATGTGGTGTAAATCTGCCGCGCCATATTTGGCGCATTCGGACACTTACACCAACTCGCCCACGACCTGTCAAGACGAATATCGCTCGCCTAAAAATATTTTATTGAATGGAAACTCTATGTTGACGGATATTTTGTACGGCGGTCACTAATATACAGTTCCACTTTGAATCTCTATGACTCAAGCTATCGAAGCCTTAAAAGCGGCAGAGGTTCCCTGTGAGGAGATGTCGCAAATCACCCGGAAAATTTTAAAACCCGTTCCGACCCGATTTTGCGAAGACGTCTTCTCTCTCTTCGATTCCCTTAAAATTCCTATGATTCGAGTTCCACAAAAAAACTTGGAATTCAGTGGAAAATACGCGCGCTGTAACCTCGACACCTGAATTCAACTAAACGTATGATACACCATCAGCAGAAAACCACGACTACAAAAAGGCAGATTTTAGCAGCAGGGTGCAAAAATGTTATGACCCCGCAGAGATGGCTTTTTCACAATAATGATTCCTTGCAAATATGTCTGCTTGCAACACTCTGGGATGGAAGGAACGGATTGGGGACGCAGACGTGCAAGCCCGGAGAGCTTGCGAAAAATGGACCTCAATTTATGAAAAGGTTACCTCATATCAGAGACATTTAAAATCCGCTAGGGGGGATACAGTATTCCCCCGATAAAACTAATCCAGCTGCATGGATTCCTCAGATGCTTCAGAAAAAGCATTTTGCTCGACTGATATATATTCTTAACTTGCCAGTACAAAACCCATGAAAATAGGTTTTTTTTCATCCCATTTTGCTAGCTGCTAAAAGCAAAACAGTAGCACCACTCCAAACGTGAGTATTCCCACGGTTGGAACTCTGGGAGCAGTTTACGCTCCAGTTAGTGAAACCAGCTGCGAAGTGAGCTAGGAAATAACACCCCAAACCACGAACTCATTTCTCTGGTGTGATTCGGCCATCGTACTGGCCTGGCTTGGTAAGAAAAACCCACCCATACCGGAAAACGTTTTATGTCGACAAAAACAGCAACCTCTGAATTCTTCCAGAACGTTGACACAACGCCATCTTGGAGGCACCGTTCCTCCAGTCAAGGAGTAACCCAGCGCGGGATCTTGGGCAACTCGAGGTTGCAAGCCTCAAGATTTAGTCCAATGTCCGCGATGGTGGGGAAGGACCATAATTAGGCTAATCAATCCATCACATTCGTCGTTGGCCAACGGCTTACATCACACCACACAAAAACTCCACTCGAAACAACGACATGTGGAGTATCCACAACCCCCCTGCAGGAAGAATATATAGGACACTACTCGACCGGTTTTTCGTCGTTTTCTCGAGCGTTAGAGTCGTGGCCTATATGTTGCGGTTTATCACGAAAAGCAAGGAAACTGGAACAGTTCCAGCCCACGCTCACACCTAAACCACGCCACGAACGTGAATGATCGCCCCAAAATCAAAATAGTCATTCAAACTCAACGGAATCATTAAGCGAGACACGATAGAGTGCTTAAAGTCAGGACCACCCCTAACCAAAAACGAAACCCTTCTCGACATTAAAACCCAGACCTAGATTGAGCTCAGAGAATACATGCGAGTTTTTGGAAGATTAGAATTTGCCACCTATAGCTTAATGTAGCGGCCACCCAATTATCATACCCGAAAAACCTCTCGATTTTGTTCATCTATGGAGCGAATTCCTCCACCTCGGCACCTGTCCTGCACGCCGACAAACAGCGATGATCCGAATGGTACAGCAACAGTCAGTACTACATTCCACGCTTGAAGCAAAAGGTCAAAAAAAGCTCGTCTTTCCACTGCTCAAAACCTTATTGCACCCAATCTATAAACAGCAGAGAACACGAAGATATAATGGCAGGCCTTGACACCGACATGAGAGGTCAACGTATTCCCTTCCTTTCAATACAACAGGAGGTAGACTTTGCCTGGGACCATTATGGTTTAAACAACTTCTCCCCGTCCGCCGAGATTCGTATGTCAAGTTACGTTTGGTGTCGTCCTGTTTTTCCACAAAGGCGTTCATTTAGAAGTGTGCCTCTGATTACACCACGAAGCCTACAACGCAGCCTTTGCCCGATTGTACTGGCCGCCCCGGTGGCCTTACACCAACCAGAATATCTCCGGACAAAGGCGGAAAGACGTTCGTTCGGGCGACCACAAGCGGATTTACAAAGAGGAATTCACACCTTCCCTCAAGGAGTATATACAGACGTCGCCGAAAAGTCGAAAAAGTATGCATAACCACGGAATTCTCATGGAAATTCATCCCACATACGCTCACCCACATGGGTGTGGCTGTGGGAAGCAGGGCCGTTGAAAAGCTTCAAGAGACACTTTACGAACAGTATGCAGGAAACCAGAGTTCTACTTCGAAGAGACTTACTACCATCTTAGTACGCATAGATGGCGGTCCTACTTCAACTTCCCGGACCGCTCTACTCCCCTATGTCCGAAGGGGGAAAATCAATGGATCCCATAAGTCCTACCAAGGCATTTCCTACGTGGAGCCGCCCGATCTGGTCGTATCGGAGCCAACTGCAGATGCATTCGCACCTTGGTCAACAAATGGCAGACAAGAAAAGAAAAAGAAACGTGAAAAGTGCCTTCACCACCAATTTAGCACACGATGGAAGAACGAGTATCTCAAGGAGCTGCTATATAAGCTGCGTACAAAGGGAAATGCAACTCAAATCGCAATATTCAAAGTTGGAGGATTTAGTCGTGGTCTAAATGGATGATTTATGATTTGATTACTACCCCGAACGAATGGCGTGTGGACGAGGTAACCACTTTACACCCTGGATCGGGCACTAATAACCATCGTTCGAGTGTTGGAAACCTCAAAACACAAAACGGACTAATAACCCGACATATTGCCCAAACTCGTGCGCGCGCTACCAACTGCCTAGGATAGTTAATGCCAACCCTACCTCTAGGTACCCTTCTGTTTCCTTGACCCTCCTAGCAATCTGAAAAAGATATATAAGTACCCTTACCCATGCCTGCAAATACGAATATTTTCTCTTATTCTTGTCTTTGCAGGAACCGCAGAACACTGCAGGGCCCAAAGTGTCCGCTCTTGTGGCCAACGAACATGTGTTGAGACAGTTCGACGGCCACCATCTAGCGATGAAACACCGAGGCAGAGATACCAATGTTGCAAAAAACCCACCCGGCCACTGCCTCAACTGCCTCGCAATCCTCACACTCCACGGGGGTTGCGACTCCCCAAGCAAGCTGCCGAAAATGCTCCCTCGGCACTCATAATTTGCTGCACGGGCTCGACCCGAAAACAAACCATGATGGAAGCACCAGGACAACGACAGCCTGATCGGCGTTTTACTTGAGCTGTGGAAAAATACATTCTTTGTGAATCTATAAACATTTCCACGAACAAAAATAAATAATTATAACGAAACTAACCAGCTGTTTTCGATTTTATTTGAACGAGAGTATAAACTAGCAATTTAAACTCTGCAGTCTTTATTTAATTGCCTATTATTTCTCATTCCATTTAGTTCATTTAGTGACTCATTATTACAAGGAGTCTTTCCTGACGATTTGTTATAATCTAAGTCCTCAATACATAATCCTTCCAAAGACTTTACTCGACTCTGCGCCACGTATGCTTGTCCCTCTTCTAACTCCAAAATATTTTGATGTCACTTCTACCGGACTGTATGTAATACTTGTTCCAAATATGAGCCAAATCGGACCACAAACACGATTTTTTGAATATCTCGATCCATGCGCCAACTATCGGAGTTGTTTTCTTATAATTGCATTGTCATCGTGTTCTGAACTATACTCCAAGTTTCAAGCTTGTAGTTTATCGGGAAGTTACTTAAATTTCAATTACAAAAATTCGTGCCGGCCAACCAGCCAGCCTGCCAAGTCCTCTAGCGACGATTTTTTTTCATAGGTCGCTGCTATCCATGTATGTGTTATGTGTTCCAAATATGAACTAAATCGGACCACAAATACGATTTTTTTGAATATCTCGATCCATGCGCCACCTATCGGAGTTTTTTTTCTTAATATTGCATTGTCATCGTGTTCTGAACTATATTCCAAGTTTCGGGAAGTTATTTAAATTTCAATTACAAAAATTCGTGCCGGCCAACCAGCCAGCCAGCCAGCCTGTGAAGTCAAGCTAAATAAACCTGTTTAAAAAACTTAATCTTACCGATACAAAATGCTTTTTTTACTGGACGATGTTCCACTTCCATCCTCTAGTTTATATTGTGCTGTAGGAGGTTTAGAGGAAGGCAGTGAAGGTGAACTATATAACTAAAATGCTGGAGAAAGTCTATTGGTGATTACAAGATTAGGTTGGGTGGTAGCTTCCCTGATAAGGGAAGCTCACTTGGACAACATGAAGGTTCGTTGTGATACCACATGCAATGAAGCTACTTCGAGAATCGTTGGGTGGCAACGATAAAGTTCCGAATGATACCGATCTCAACCTTGCATGGATACCCATGGGACAGTGCCCTGTCAAAATGCCAATGGCCATTGATAGGTGAGCCTTAGTGAACTCAAGTACTTTGGCAGGCCTCCTGCCATCTTGCTACCCTGCAAGAGGTGGGGTCCGTCCAACGTTTGCAATGAAAAAAGATCTTTAGTTAGATTTAAGCTGAAAAAATAGGGATATATTGGAATTAGTTGCGGTAACCACCGGACACTAGACAGTTGGGAAACACGCAGTGCAGATGTGGGGCTTAAACACAATACCTCATGTTGCAGATGCAATCTGCGACTACCCTGTTACTCTGGCAGTAGAGTATAGTGGGAAACCGTTTTTCCTGAGACTTTCGGAATTGAAGAATTTTGGGCGAGGGTTGCAAATATTTTTCATGGGCTAGAATTGGAGAAGACGATGCTCGAGCGGCTTCAGGAGATTTGTGATATATGTGGTTAGTCAGTCGGTTAGGCAGTTTCGTTTCAAGAAAAGACGCAGTATTTAAGACGCCTTGATGAATGTTCGAAATGTGGTTGAAACAAGTCAATACAAGAGTTTCGGTTGTTTGAAAATATCGTTTTGGTGGAGTTATTTTTCGGACAGACGAGCTTCTATTGTTGTGGAGAATGAAAGTGTGGTGATGGAAGTAGTTCGTGGTTGCCTGCAGGGATTCATTTGTGGTTCATATATTTGGAACATAATGATGGACTCTCTACTTGGGCAACTCGGGCCACTTTGTTAGTTCAGTGCCTATGCGGATGGCCTCCTTTTATTAGAAGAGAATGAGTCTCGTGCCAGCGTTGAGCGCATTGGTGAATCACTATGTGAAGTAGTAACAAACTATGGCGCTCACGTTGGTGTGGTTGGTGGTGCAAAACTGTGATAATATTGCTTAAGGGCAGATTGTCCTGGAGTTGTCCACCAGTTGTTCATGTAGATGGGATCAGCATCAAGTTTGCTACTCAGGTCAAGTACCTGGGGCTGGCCGTTGGAGGAGCATGAATTTTTCGCACACTTGGTGTGTATGAGATAGAAATGTCTGTGCATTTTTGCATAAGTGGACCTGGAGTGATATGACTGGCTGTGTGTGTGGGTCTTTGTATGAGGATTGGTTGCATATTTTGTGTGATTGAGCGGAGTACTCGGACATTAGTGATTTAGATAGTTAGACTATAATAACAAGATATAATGGGTATACGTAAATGAGTTATGCTTAGAATATGTTTAGACGAAGGAGACGCAGTGTAAAAGGTGGTTTGATTTTAGGGTGTTTGATGTCTTTAACCTCATCTCATTTTCTTCCTTTTATTCTCATTTTAATCTTTATGGATACTCAGCTGAAGCCACTGGCTATAGAAGTTCGACCAAAACTCGTAAAATATTCCACGGGAAGCAAATAGCCCACTGAGCTTGCTCCGTTTATACTCATTTGGAAGATTCCCTTAGGTAGCATTGTGGTGGCTGTGGTTGATATCTAATTGCGGTAAAAGTTGGTTAGCTTGAATGTGGAGTTGCATTGCAACCGGATACCATGGCCCATCGGAAGGTTTAGTTACACCCCACCAAGGTGATGGTGTTACAACTAACATCAAAATCTCGTACCACACAAAGCGATTCTTTTGTAACACATTTAAAATATCAATCTTTGTTATTGAAATTAAGCTATCTGGTTGTCGTGAGAATCATACTAGTTTTGGAATAATTGACAACTAGTTGATTTTAATGCGCGGTATTCAGTTATCAACATACAAAAATAAGAGCGAATGTGTTACTTTTGCTTTTATGCATTGACATGAAAAAAATTATATCAATTCCATACGAAACGGGGCAACAAATCAACGAATATATTATGTTTGTATGTGTGCGTGTGTGTGTGCATGATAAATGGGAAATGGAAAGTGCAAATGTTGCCACCAACAAGCTATTGTAAAAGTAAGATTTGTGAAACAGGAACACCGGAATTTTTATAAACCAAAATACATACATACGTACATACTCACACATGTATACACTTGTGTAAATGCAATCACATACTTCTATAATTGTTGGCCTTGAAAACATTTGTAAATCAGCAGAATAATTTTCTTGCAAAAACCAAATATTATTGAAAATTCAGGTTAAACTTTGCTTTTAACACTTTTGACTTTATAAAGTTCTAAAGTTGTTTACCTTCTTAAGTAAACTTTTTTCGAATTAATAGGCCAAGAATTAGAATTTTATTGTTTAAGGAATATCTTTTATTAATATATTTTGAAAAAATGTAATTCAAATAATTTATTAAGACATATTAATTGGCTTATAATTTAGAATCCTTTTGGAAACTTTTCTCAAACCCTCAATAAAATAAGAATTGCTTAAAAAAATAACTAAAACCTTGGGTTCCTCGGAAAACGGTGCCACTTCGTTACGACCGCTTTCATCGTAATCACCGGCACCGCTTTATTGTAACTTACTCCGCCCTTATGAATGATTCTATATCTAATATTATTTCTAATTGCTGTTTTTATGTACAGGTCCCCATTTTGCTCTTATTTGAAATCCAAATCTATAAATAAAGTTTTGGTTGTAAAGATGAGGATTCGTGCTATTAGCGAGCTTTGGGCATATTGGTCAAAGAAATCTATTTGTACTATGGAACTATTGTGAATATTTGCACTGCATTACCGGCAGTTGCTACAATACGCCAGATGGCAGCGCAGTTGTTTTTAACTGATTGATAGAACAGCTGATTTCTGTTGATATCTGATATGAGATTTTTATAGTTGTTGCGTAAGTTCCGGCACAGTACGATTTTGACATTAGTTCATCTTTTTATAAAAGCAATAAGGATGCATTTTTTATGTATGTTTGTATGTATGTATGCTGCCACCTTGTATGGTTCCACCATGATATAAAAAAAAATAAATAAATGTAAGGCGCGATAACCTCCGAAGAGATCTAAGGCCGAACTTCTCTTCCAATTTGCGTCGTGCTGCTCTTGATTTTCCCTACAAAATTGGCCGGACGGGACCTACATGTTTTCTTTTCATGGCAGAAATACACCCGGAGAGCTTGCCAAACACTGCCGAGGGGACGACCCCCGCTTAGAAAAATTTTCTTCTAATTGCAAAAACTTTATTTCTAAAATTTTGATGTTGCTTTGCCCGGGGTGTGAACCAGGGCATACGGTGTGGTAGGCGGAGCACGCTACCATCACACCGCGGTGGCCGCCAGGTATATGCGGTAAGAAAAAAACGTTGAAGAACGAGATTTTACCGTCATGACGGCCGTAATATTTATTGCCCTGTCGCTATCTTACGTTATGGCGAACCTCGTCGTCTTCTTAGTTTCCACATAATTACGTTTACATTGCAAAATGTTTGACAACGTACCTTACCGCTATATAGCGGCACCGCCTTCGAGCAACACAAGCCATTGTAGTTAATTATTTTACGGAATCTGTAATATAACCAGTCATAAAATTTGTTCTAAACAAAAAAAACTTGGCAGACATAATAGTTTGTCTTTTCAACCCCTTCTACATGTTATTTTGCGAACTATGATATTACGACAAAAAATTTAAAATAAATGATTCCTTACCTTCCCACATACACACATCATACATCACTAACAAAAGCCGCCTCCAACCCGCACTTCCTACATCTATCATCAATAATAAGGCCTGACTTAAAAGCATGTGGCGCCAGAAGGCGGTCACGGTCCGGTCCAGAATACCCGTCATGAGTTTACAGTCCTCTCCTTTCAATGATAAAAGTAACTTTGATCTTCGACACTTTACAGCCCTGCATAGGTCCACGCTTTTGCTACTTGGTCGTTCGTATGCAACTCTAGCCTTCTCCTAGTTTCGCTCACTCTAATTGGGACGTCTATTGAGCAAGCTTCGAGGAATGCCTCATTTTTCGCCTTTTCATTCTCAGCTATTCCCATATGCCCGGAACCCAATTCAGATTTATGCTTCTCCTTATTCCGATTCTTTCCAGGAATTACTTACACTCTGACACATTTCAAAACAACGAAACTTGACGGCTTCGGCTACTACATCGGCCTGAAAGATACTAAAGTGATTTAGCAACTTGTAGGGCACTTTGCGCCCAACCATCCATCTCTATTGCGGCTCTAAGGGGTCCTTCGAACCACAGGTACGGAATTTTATCGTGTTTTCGTACAGTAATTGACGAATGGCCTGGTATGGTCTGCTCTCCAGCTGCTCTGAGGCACTGAGCCTCGTTGCAGTTGTTAACGCTTTGTTCTTTACCACCAATTCTACAGGTGGAATGTGCAGAATGGCACAATATAAGACAAGCAACTTTTATTAAGGTCCCTCCAATAATTCAATAATCAATCCCACTCCCTCTCGCAATCTCAGTCCTTTTCCAACATCCACAACCACGCCCACTGTCATTCATACACCCACTCACACTCCCACACCCACTATTACTACTACCACCGTCACTACTACCGAGAGGCGATTTAAACACCATTGCTTCTCATGCTCATTTCTCTGCACTCGCATGCATCAATCGCGTCATCACTAGAAGGCAGTTTTACTCACCGCAGTCCAACATTGTATGTATGTCCCTGCATATTAGTTGAACTAAATTCTTAGTGGTTAGGTTAGGTTAGGTTGAACTGCGCCGGTCCATGAGGACCTCACATAGACTGAATAAGTCCGTAGTGTTACCAGAAGTTGCTTTAACGACCTAATGGAACTCCTCTCCAAAATCTCTGTGTACAGAGAGTCTTACGCTGTGAAAACGGGGGCAATGAAACATAACGTGATCTGTGTTTTCCAATTCGTTGGGACAGTGTGGATAGAAAGGATTCTCCTATATCGTACTACTACCATCCCTGACACTATTACTCCCAATCCCACCCCCTACACCCATTCTCACTCGCATTCAAACTTTCACTACCATCCCCTCTACCTGCCTACCGCAATTTCTTTTTTAATCCTGCTTCAAATAAATTCGGCGATATGGCGGATTCAAATTTTTCGTAACAGAGGACGTGGCACCACCAACTTTTCCCAAAGTCTATACAGATTAATAGGTAGAGTACGTCTTCTTAAATACCAATAGTTTGCGCCAGACAGACTCGAATTTTTGGCAAATAAGATCCAAGCAGTAGTGCGGGTTGGAATCTCTTTCCAAAGAGAAAAGAATTTTAAGAGATATGGTATAATCAAAAAGCTCTCACCTTGTCCATCCTGATGTCATGTGGTTTAATTTTTCCCAAAATGTTTAGTAAAGTAAAGAAATAAACAAATCAGAATCATAATAAACAAGTAAGGAAGTCTAAGTTAGGGTGAAACCGAACATTACATACCCAGCTGTACACTTGAAATGCTGTTGTTGTTTGTTTTGTGTGCTTAATAGTGTTACAAGGCTGCGCCATAATACATATACATATGGCTCTATGCTGAACTAATTGTTCTTCGAGTTATGGCTCCCGAAACATAGAAAATTGCTTAGTCATAAAAGGGGCGGTGTCACGCCCATTTTTTTAAATTTGAAGTTTTTCCTATTTATTGTTATAAATTCACTTGGGAAATGAAATACCATTGATAAAAAGCTCTTTTTGCAAAGATATAGCTTATTTTATTCGTCCACGAGTCTTTTAAAAATCTTTTATATAAAAGTGGGCGTGGTCCTTAACCGATTTCGTTAATTTTTCTTCAAAGCATTCCTTATAGTAAAGCCAACCTCTCTGCCGAATTTTGTGACGATAGGTTTAACGATTTTTGATTTATAACTAATAATATTTGTAAAATTGATTTTATCAAAGGGGGCGGTGCCATCGCCCATTTTAAAGAGTTTTTTCAAATTTTTATCAAGAGTTTCAATATCAGTGCACACGTCAAATTTCAACATTCTAGGTGTATTATTTACTAAATAATCAGGTTTTTTGTGTTTTCCAAAATGTTATATATATAAAAAGTGGGCGTGGTTATCATCTGATTTCGCTCATTTTCAATACCAATCTATTCTGGGTCCACATAAGCTCGTGTACCAAATTTGGTGAAGATATTTCAATATTTACTCAAGTTATCATGTTAACGGACAGACGGACGGACGGACGGACATGGCTGAATCAAATTTTTTTCGATACTGATGATTTTGATATATGGAAGTCTATATCTATCTCGATTCCTTTATACCTGTACAACCAAACGTTATCCAATCACATTTGTAATACCCTTTGTACAAGTACAGCTGGGTATAAAACCGTCAAAACGCATATTAGCCTTCCAAAACTAACGAAATTTTCCGCTTCACATAAAATCTAACATCTACCAACGCTTGTCAAAATTAACAAGTAATTATTTGGAGCTAACAACAGCTATGAACAAAATCACTTAACTTTATGAGTTTATGAAGCGCCCGAAAATGTGCGCAGATTCATATTTATCCTTTAATGAATACAAATTAGGGTGAGTGGATTAGAACAGCGTGTATTTACATACTTATAAATATATGTATGTATATTCAAATGAATAAATGCACTCTTAACAACACTTTCATGCCTAAATATTTATACTATACTTACATATATATACAAACAAATATTTTTGTTTGAATGTGTTTATAAATTGTTATTATGACCATAGTAGTAATTGTCATAATCCGTGCACGAAAAATGTTCAACAAGAAGGAATTTGTAAGCTTAATGTTGCACGTAATTAGAAAGTGCCACAAAAAGCAACAACAAAATAACAGCCGGTGAACTGTATGGCAAACAAAAATAACAGCTTAGCCTACAAAAGGCGAAAAAGCTGGAAAAACAGCTGGTGGCAGCTTAATATATACACATACATACATACATACAATGAAACGCTTACACTGAAGGCATCAACAAATATTTAAATCAACATAATCCGGCAGATACTTTTCTGTTAGGACTTTGGTTTGCTGAAAGTTTTTGAATGATTTTTTAAACATTTGTTTCATCTTTTTTTTAAATTTCACTCAATCTCTCTCCGTTGTTTCATAAATCTTCAAAAAATACCAAACATTCAAAAAAGTGTAATCAGTCGTGGATGCCAGCGTTAAATTGTCGCAGTGGCCCCCCGCCATTTGAGATTAGGTTAAAAATTGATTGGCCACCGCCGTGGTATGGGGAGAGTATGATTGCCTACCATACATTATTTCCAAAGTTCAAGCCAACGAAAAGGTAACAGTAACGGTACACACCTTACTGAATCATGCAGTGAGTTCCATGCGGAGGCCTATAGAGCAGTCTCGTCTGTTCCAGATAGTACGGTCCCAGACATCAATGTAACGATTCTTCTCCACAGCCAGGCCGCCTTACAGACCTTATAATCAAACGTCATAAATACAGATATCGTGCGAAGGTGCCAAGCTACGATATCGTATATACGGCACCTAAATGTCTTCCTTTTCTGGGTACCGAGACATAGCGATTTTGAAGGGAATGAATTTGGCAGATGAGATGGTTAGGAAAGTTTCCGAAATGGACGCAAGCAAAACGAACAGCTCCATACGACCACCGCTGGGATATTTCCTGAGAAATAAGAGATTAAGGCAACGGACTACTGCAAGCCAACCTTGATGATTGCGAGGTTGATAGGAAAAGAAAAGCTCCCTTCTCAAGCTAAACAAATCTGCAGTGAGTGTATTTACGGGTGTCATCACAGGTCATTGCGCTATTGCACCAATACACTGGCTGTTGCACATACCATTAACTTCCCTCCCTCTGTAGAAGCTGTTAGGATAAGAAAGAAGAGGAATCGATTAATAAGTTTTTCTGCCGATGTCCAGAACTGCAAACAAAGACAATTCAGATTTATGAGCGCACGGTTTTTTGATAGTCTGGCAGGGGTTGGCAAGGTGGATCGTTCACTCCTACTAAAGTTCATCAGAGAAAGGAAGTGGTTCGTTAAGTACCACTAGACAGCAATCTGGTTGAACGAATGTGCCCACCCGGCACTCATAATGGACAAAAGTATTTCCGAGTGAAAGTGTATGTAATGCCCTCTTGATCTTACCCAACTTAACTTAAACAGTAACACTTCAAAAAACTCGAAACCGCACTTGATTGACTGCACAGTTACTTATACGCCATGACATCGCCTCTGCAATGCACGCCAATCCCTCCAAATTTCGATAAAAAATAAAAAAATCAAGGTGTGATATACCTCAGGGGGGATTTAAGCCGAGCTTCTCTTCCTATTTTGTCGTGCTTCTTTTTAGTATTTTCAACAAATTGGCGGGACGGGACCTACATCTATGTATTATCCCGACAACGCACAAAATTTCCACACAATTTAGTTTTCACACTCGCAGTGTTTGCCAAAGAAATGCCTAGGGGCGACCCCACCAAAAAAAATATTTTCCGATTGAATAAAATATTTTCTAAAGACCCCGATGCTCCCTTTCTCAGGTTTTGAACCAAGGCCCTTAGGTGGGGTCGCCAAATCTATATAGAGCTCATGTTTACGAGATCGCTGAAACATACGGTGATATCAGTTTCGATCCTCATATCTCTAACTTTCAAAGACACCACCTTCGGAATTTTCAAGGAAATAAAATTCCTAAAGCTCAGAAAGTTTTCAGCTTATAAAGAGAGTGAATTTTTATACGTAAAGCTGTCTATAGACGAAAAAGCACGCATTTAATTCAATTGTGGCTGTTCTAGCAAGTAACAAGAAAGCACCACCTTTGGGATGATCATTACACTTAAAATTACATCAATTACTATCAAATTAAACAGAAATGTTTTTTCCCGGTTACACCGTGCGTATCCAAAAATACCAGCCCTAAAGATAACATAAAAGAATACTAAAGGAATAACACCCAAACCCAAATTTGCAATCAAACTTTACGTATTGAAATAGCCTAAGTTTTTAAGGCAGCCATAGTTCTGAAAGCATTTACCTTGTTTTTTTTTAATTCCATATATTACTGGTACTGTTAGGACTTAACGTCATATACCTCCATATTTTCATTGAGAATCTTTTCATGATACAAATACACTCGGAGTGCTTGCCAAAATACTTTATTAAAAGCTAAATATTTTATAGATTTTGAGATGCTGAACTCGAATATGTAAAAATGGATACTCCGCTTCCAACAAACAATTACACATTAAATACGAAGATTTCGTTGAACGCTTCCATATGAAAAATTTCGTTGTGGATCGGCCATAAGGGCGTGATTCAATGTATCCTAGCACCAAGCTGCGCTAACCGTCAATGATTCTAGCCAAGACATGATTGCAATAAATGATTGTAATTTTTATATAATCCATTATTACACAATCAACAATTGTAAGCAAAGTGTGATTGCAATCAAATATGCAGAAGTGATTCTGTGTGATTAAATTAATTTATATACAGAATATTTGAGTCTATTTATTTGAAATCATCAACAAATCGTCATAGTAACGTGGTTTTTATCAATAACACAAAACTAATTAAATATCTTTCTTATACGATCACAAAAAATTTAATCAGTCGGAGTCGTACAAGGAACAGGAAGGAATAAAATTTTTAATGCTTCTGAGGTTCAAATATCTCATATATTTCGGGGAGAGTTTGTTATCCCAAACTGTGAGCATATTGTTAGCTTAATGTGAAAATGTGCTAATTCACTTTTTTTGAAATTTTATTTTAATGCAGTTTTAAAACTGAATTCAAAATACATCGATCACAAAACAAAAAATATTTTAATTTTTCATTTTTACGTGCTGTGGGCAATGATGTGTAAATGTGTTAAGTCGTCAGCTGTTGAAAAGAATGTGCTAAGTCAACCTGTGCGCGCATTTTATTTATTTATTTAATTCATTCAGTCTAAAAGTACATACTTTGTTGCTGTTGTATTAATGATAAAGACACTCCTCGAAGGCTTTGGTGAGTGTTACCTATGGATATAGATCTGGTACGTTCCTGTAACAAAGCTCTATTAAGGTACTATCCCGACCATCTCGGGAACGAATTATATGACCACATTAAACCTTCTAGGCTATCCCGCCTTCCCCACCCCCTAGTGAGGAACTTGGGGTCGCCAGAGCCTCGGCTGTCAATGAAACAGGATTCGCCACGATTAGGTGAGGTTGGCAATTGGATTGGAGAAGCTATATATTGCGCTGGCTACCCCTTGAGAGGGTTGCGAGCACAACCCCTTGAAATTGGATTCACCCAATTGAGACATGCCTTTGGTGTATGATAAATGCTTTGCGCTGACTATAGTCTACTTCAATTCTTACAGGTCGATAACTACACGCTTTCTTACAGACTCGTTCAAAATAGAAAACAATTCAAGCTTAAACTTATATAAGCTGCTATTGAAATTAATAACACTACTGAATCGATTTGCTAGATGTAGAGTCCTAGTTACAGGTTCGTTCATAGCAAAATTCGTTTTAAGAGTTATTTCGATAAATAATCTATTATGCCGAAGATCACGCATTGGAATATATGGAATGAACAAATTAGATAAATCAGAGCAATTCGTGCTAAAGTTTATTATATTATAGGCAAGCATGAGTGAGATAAAAGTTCTTCTGTCATGCAAAGGCTGAAGACCAAGCAATTTGTGCCTGCTGGGGTATGATGGGAGGCCGTCTGGCCAGTGAAGCATACGTAACGCAATTTTGTAAAAAATGTTGAACTCTCTCAATTTTGTAGGAGTTAGGTTCATAGAAAGGATTGTGACTAGAAAAAGAGAGTTTGTAGTCAAAAATTACACCCAAGTCTCTTGACAACAATTAAGAGCTTTAGGATTTAGTTTGTAGATAAAGTATGTGACAGTTGTCTTTGTGGAATAAGACACAACACAGCATTGTTTGAATTTAAAATAAATTATTGTCTGCGCACCATCCGGCAAAAGAGTCCAGATCAGAACCGTTAGAAATAGTTTGACAAATAGTATTTTTTCGTGAAATATATAGTTTTAGTATTATATTTCAATCATTAAAGGAGTGATGGGGAAACATATTGAGTAAAAAGTGCGAAGCCAGGAGAAACAAGCAAGGAATGCTAAGTTCGGGTGTAACCGAACATAGCATACTCAGTTGAGAGCTATGGAGACAAAATAAGGGAAAATCACCATGTAGGAAAATGAACCTAGGGTAACCCTGGAATGTTTTTGTATGACATGTTTATCAAATGGAAGGAATTAAAGAGTATTTTAAGAGGGAGTGGGCCATAGTTCTATAGATGGACGCCATTTAGGGATATCGCCATAAACGTCGACCAGGCCTGACTCTAGAATTTGTTTGTACGATATAGGTATCAAATGAAAGGTGTTAATGAGTATTTTAAAAGGGAGTGGGCCTTAGTTCTACAGGTGGACGCCTTTTCGAAATATCGCCGTAAAGGTGGACCAGGGGTGACTCTAGAATTTGTTTGTACGATATGGGTATCAAATGAAAGGTGTTAATGAGTATTTTGAAGGGGAGTGGGCCTTAGTTCTATAGGTGGACGCCTTTTCGGGATATCTTTATAAAGGGGGACCAGGGTTGACTCTAGAATGCATTTGCACAATATTGGTATCAAACGAAAGGTATATTTTAATTAGTATTTTAAAAAGGAGTGGGTCTTAGTTCTATAGGTGGACGCCTTTTCGAGATATCGCCATAAAGGTGGACCAGGGGTGACTCTAGAATTTGTTTGTACGATATGGATATCAAATGAAAGGTGTTAATGAGTATTTTGAAAGGGAGTGGGCCTTAGTTCTATAGGTGGAGGCCTTTTCGGGATATCGTTATAAAGGGGGCCAGGGTTGACTCTAGAATGCGTTTGCACAATATTGGTATCAAGCGAAAGGTATATTATGAGTATTTTAAAAGGGAGTGGGTCTTAGTTCTATAGGTGGGATGTCTTTTCGAGATATCGCCATAAAGGTGGAACAGGGGTGACTCTAGAATTTGTTTGTACGATTTGGGTATCAAATTAAAGGTGTTAATGAGTTAGAATTTGTTTTATACGATATGGGTATCAAATGAAAGGTTTTAATGCGTATTTTGAAAGGGAGTTGGCCTTATTTCTATAGGTGGAAGCCTTTTCGAGATATCGCCATAAAGGTTGACCAGGGGTGACTCTAGAATTTGTTTGTACGATTTGGGTATCAAATTAAAGGTGTTAATGAGTTAGAATTTGTTTATACGATATGGGTATCAATGAAAAGTGTTAATGACTATTTTGAAAGGGAGTTGGCCTTATTTCTATAGGTGGACGCCTTTTCGAGATATAGCCATAAAGGCTGACCAGGGGTGACTCTAGAATTTGTTGTACGATTTGGGTATCAAATGAAAGGTGTTAATGAGTTAGAATTTGTTTATACGATATGGGTACCAATGAAAGGTTTTAATGCGTATTTTGAAAGGGAGTTGGCCTTATTTCTATAGGTGGACGCCTTTTCGAGATATAGCCATAAAGGTTGACCAGGGGTGACTCTAGAATTTGTTTGTACGATATGGATATCAAATGAAAGGTGTTAATGAGTATTTTGAAAGGGAGTGGGCCTTAGTTCTATAGGTGGAGGCCTTTTCGGGATATCGTTATAAAGGGGGACCAGGGTTGACTCTAGAATGCGTTTGCAAAATATTGGTATCAAACGAAAGGTATATTATGAGTATTTTAAAAGGGAGTGGGTCTTAGTTCTATAGGTGGATATCTTTTCGAGATATCGCCATAAAGGTGGACCAGGTGTGACTCTAGAATTTGTTTGTACGATTTGGGTATCAAATGAAAGGTGTTAATGAGTTAGGATTTGTTTATACGATATGGGTATCAAATGAAAGGTTTTAATGCGTATTTTGAAAGGGAGTGGGCCTTAGTTCTATAGGTGGACGCCGTTTCGAGATATCGCCATAAAGGTGGACCAAGGGTGACTCTGGAATTTGTTTGTACGATATGGATATCAAATGAAAGGTGTTAATGAGTATTTTGAAAGGGAGTGTGCCTTAGTTCTATAGGTGGACGCCTTTTCGAGATATCGCCATAAAGGTTGACCAGGGGTGACTCTAGAATTTGTTTGTACGATTTGGGTATCAAATGAAAGGTGTTAATGAGTTAGAATTTGTTTATACGATATGGGTATCAAATGAAAGGTTCTAATGCGTATTTTGAAACGAGAGTGGGCCTTAGTTCTATAGGTGGACGCCTTTTCGAGATATCGCCATAAAGGTGGACCAAGGGTGACTCTGGAATTTGTTTGTACGATATGGATATCAAATGAATGTGTTAATGAGTATTTTGAAAGGGAGTGTGCCTTAGTTCTATAGGTGGACGCCTTTTCGAGATATCGCCATAAAGGTTGACCAGGGGTGACTCTAGAATTTGTTTGTACGATTTGGGTATCAAATGAAAGGTGTTAACGAGTTAGGATTTGTTTATACGATATGGGTATCAAATGAAAGGTTTTAATGCGTATTTTGAAAGGGAGTGGGCCTTAGTTCTATAGGTGGACGCCTTTTCGAGATATCGCCATAAAGGTGGACCAAGGGTGACTCTGGAATTTGTTTGTACGATATGGATATCAAATGAAAGGTGTTAATGAGTATTTTGAAAGGGAGTGTGCCTTATTTCTATAGGTGGACGCCTTTTCGAGAGATAGCCATAAAGGTTGACCAGAGGTGACTCTAGAATTTGTTTGTACGATATGGATATCAAATGAAAGGTGTTAATGAGTATTTTGAAAGGGAGTGGGCCTTAGTTCTATAGGTGGACGCCTTTTCGGGATATCGTTATAAAGGGGACCAGGGTTGACTCTAGCATGCGTTTGCACAATATTGGTATCAAACGAAAGGTATATTATGAGTATTTTAAAAGGGAGTGGGTCTTAGTTCTATAGGTGGATGTCTTTTCGAGATATCGCCATAAAGGTGGACCAGGGGTGACTCTAGAATTTGTTTGTACGATTGGGGTATCAAATGAAAGGTTTTAATGAGTATTTTGAAAGGGAGTGGGCCTTAGTTCTATGGGTGGACGCCTTTTCGAGATATCGCCATAAAGGTGGACCAGGGTGACTCTAGAATTTGTTTGTACGATTGGGGTATCAAATGAAAGGTGTTAATGAGTATTTTGAAAGGGAGTGGGCCTTAGTTCTATAGGTGGTCGCCTTTTCGAGATATCGCCATAAAGGTGGACCAGGGGTGACTCTAGAATTTGTTTGTACGATTGGGGTATCAAATGAAAGGTGTTAATGAGTATTTTGAAAGGGAGTGGGCCTTAGTTCTATAGGTGGTCGCCTTTTCGAGATATCGCCATAAAGGTGGACCAGGGGTGACTCTAGAATTTGTTTGTACGATTGGGGTATCAAATGAAAGGTGTTAATGAGTATTTTGAAAGCGAGTGGGCCTTAGTTCTATGGGTGGACGCCTTTTCGAGATATCGCCATAAAGGTGGACCAGGGGTGACTCTAGAATTTGTTTGTACGATTGGGGTATCAAATGAAAAGTTTTAATGAGTATTTTGAAAGGGAGTGGGCCTTAGTTCTATGGGTGAACGCCTTTTCGAGATATCGCCATAAAGGTGGACCAGGGGTGACTCTAGAATTTGTTTGTACGATTGGGGTATCAAATGAAAGGCGTTAATGAGTATTTTGAAAGGGAGTGGGCCTTAGTTCTATAGGTGGACGCCTTTTCGGGATATCGTTATAAAGGTCCCCGACCAGGGCTGACTCTAGAATGCGTTTGCACAATATTGGTATCAAGCGAAAGGTATATATGAGTATTTTAAAAGGGAGTGGGTCTTAGTTCTATAGGTGGATGTCTTTTCGAGATATCGCCATAAAGGTGGACCAGGGGTGACTCTAGAATTTGTTTGTACGATTTGGGTATCAAATGAAAGGTTTTAATGAGTATTTTGAAAGGGAGTGGGCCTTAGTTCTATAGGTGGACGCCTTTTCGAGATATCGGCATAAAGGTGGACCAGGGGTGACTCTGGAATTTGTTTGTACGATATGGATATCAAATGAAAGGTGTTAATGAGTACTTTGAAAGGGAGTGGGCCTTAGTTCTATAGGTGGACGCCTTTTCGGGATATCGTTATATAGGTCCCCGACCAGGGTTGACTCTAGAATGCGTTTGCACAATATTGGTAACAAACGAAAGGTATATTATGAGTATTTTAAAAGGGAGTGGGTCTTAGTTCTATAGGTGGATGTCTTTTCGAGATATCTCCATAAAGGTGGACCAGGGGTGACTCAAGAATTTGTTTGTACGATATGGATATCAAATGAAAGGTTTTAATGAGTATTTTGAAAGGAAGTGGGTCTTAGTTCTATAGGTGGGCGCCTTTTCGAGATATCGCCATAAAGGTGGACCAGTGGTGACTCTAGAATTCGTTTGTACGATTGGGGTATCAAATGAAAGGTGTTAATGAGTATTTTGAAAGGGAGTGGGCCTTAGTTCTATAGGTGGTCGCCTTTTCGAGATATCGCCATAAAGGTGGACCTGGGGTGACTCTAGAATTTGTTTGTACGATATGGGTATCAAATGAAAGGTGTTAATGAGTATTTTGAAAGGGTGTGGGCCTTAGTTCTATAGGTGGACGCCTTTTCGAGATATCGCCATAAAGGTGGACCAGGGTGACTCTAGAATTTGTTTGTACGATATGGGTATCAAATGAAAGGTGTTAATGAGTATTTTAAAAGGGAGTGGGCCTTAGTTCTATAGGTGGAGGCCTTTTCGGGATATCGTTATAAAGGTGGACCAGTAGCGGAATTCACTAACTTATAACGATGCGATTTGTCGAGATTTTAATTAACGATTTTGTCGCTTGCCTTATCGATTGTGCTATTCACTAACTTAGTTTTAACGAATCGAAATAAATTACATTTAAATTTCGTTTTAATAGTAGAAAGGTGGCAGCACAGCTTAACGAAACCTAAAAAATGCGAAAAGCACAAAAGGAGTGCCAAAAATAAATAAATTCCGCATACTAACTGCTTTTAAAAGTTTTTACATATTTTAACAAATGGTAAGTAAATGCGGTATTAATTTTTTTTTCTCTGTTGATATCGCAGTTATTCTTGTACCCCTTAATTGACCATCAAGTTTAGAAATAATATCATGAGCCAAGTCTAGGGTTAGTCGGTACAGCTTTAGAAACTCCGTTGCATTCAAGTGGAATGGGTCATCTACTTCTCTATGAACCACTGGCGATGGACTTAGTAATTCTTCATTTTGTGATAAAACGTACGCCAAGTACTCAAATGCCATTTGATTTATAAATAAAGCAGCTTTTCGTGTTTGAAAGTATTTAATTAAAGTTCCGATTTTCTTTTTTAACTAAAATTGCCAGAAATATTAATATCGTGATTTTTAACGCAGCCAATTTACTTGCCGTTTATTTAACGACACAGCTGATCGTCGATAAACGAATATCGATACAAAATAGTTGCTGAATAACGAAATCGTTATAGGTATCGATTCGCAAATAAAGCGATGGCAAATGTCGTTAAAAAAGTTAGTGAATTCCACTACAGGGTTGACTCTAGAATGCGTTTGCACAATATGGTATCAAACGAAAGGTTTATTATGAGTATTTTAAAAGGGAGTTGGCCTTAGTTCTATAGGTGGATGCCTTTTCGAGATATGGCATAAAGGTGGACCAGGGGTGACTCTATAATATGTCTGTACGATATGGGTATCAGGTATTAATGGGGGTTTTAAAAGGGAGTGGTGGTAGTTGTATATGTGAAGGCGTTTTCGAGATATCGACCAAAATTAGGACCAGGGTGATCCAGACCATCATCTGTCGGGTACCGCTAATTTATTTATATATGTAATACCACGAACAGTATTCCTGCCAAGATTCCAAGGGATTTTGATTTCGCCCTGCTGAACTTTTTCATTTTCTACTACTTAATATGGTAGGTGTCACACCCACTTTACAAAGTTTTTTCTGAAGTTATATTTTAAGTCAATAAACCAATCCAATTACCATTTTTCATCCCTTTTTTCGTATTTGGTATAGAATTATGGCGTTTTTTTTCATTTTTTGTAATTTTCGATATCGAAAAAGTGGGCGTGGTCATAGTCGGATTTCGGCCATTTTTTATACCAAGATAAAGTGAGGTCAGATAAGTATGTGGACTGAGTTTAGTAAAGATATATCTATTTTTGCTCAAGTTACCGTGTTAACGGCCGAGCGGAAGGACAGACGGTCGACTGCGTATAAAAACTGGGCGTGGCTTCAACCGATTTCGCCCTTTTTCACAGAAAAGTGTTATCGTCCTAGAATCTAAGCTTCTACCAAATTTCACAAGGATTGGTAAATTTTTGTTCGACTTATGTCATTAAAAGTATCCTAGACAAATTAAATGAAAAAGGGCGGAGCCACGCCCATTTGGAAATTTTCTTTTATTTTTGTATTTTGTTGCACCATATCATTACTGGAGTTGAATGTTGACATAATTTACTTATATACTGTAAAGATATTAAATTTTTTGCTAAAATTTTACTTTATAAAATTTTTTTTTAAAGTGGGCGTTTTCGTTCTCCAATTTTGCTAATTTTTCTAAGCATACATATAGTAATAGGGGTAACATTCCTGCCAAATTTCATCATGATATCTTCAACGACTGCCAAATTACAGCTTGCAAAAATTTAAATTACCTTCTTTTAAAAGTGGGCGGTGCCACGCCCATTGTCCAAAATTTTACTAATTTTCTATTCTGCGTCATAAGTTCAACTCACCCACCGAGTTTCATCGCTTTATCCGTCTTTGGTAATGAATTATCGCACTTTTTCGATTTTTCGAAATTTTCGATATCGAAAAATGGGCGTGGTTATAGTCCGATATCGTTCATTTTAAATAGCGATCTGAGATAAGTGCCTATACATGATTTTTATTTATCTTTTTCAAAGCTTCTACACTGAAAAGTATTGCAACTAAGGTATCCTCATTCACAGTTTTGAAAAAAAAAGGTTAAGTATTTCAAAAATTATTCATTTTTTCTCGTGTCCTGTAAAATTCGTGAAAAGTGACTTAGTACATTTGCACATTAAGCTAACGATAACGCGTTTATCAATTTCTAAGCATTGGTTGACTAGCATGCAAGTATTTGTATTCAAAAAGCATCAATAATAGAGCTGCTTCCTTTTTAAACACGCTTATATTAGCTTCACTTGTATGTATGCTTGTTTGTAACTCTTCAAGTCTAGGCGAGCAAAGGAGAGTTAAGGGCCCATTACTGATAATTAGCATAGACTTGACTTGACATGGCGTAAACTTGGCAACTTAGCCACGATTATACTCAACTTAGCGCATACAATCTGGCATCATAATCAGCTGTCATTTTATTGTGAAATATTTGCTACAAAAAGTGGTGGGTTTTAAACAAAGTTAATTTTGAGTACTGCAATTAATTTATGAGTGTAAAAATTAATAAATAAAATAAAAATAAATGTCAATTTTGTAAGACAAAATGTCAAAATGAAATGGAAACAAACAAATGGCATCTCAAAATGTAAACGTCACTTAGAACTTACATAGAAAATCAAAATTCAACAGACTTCTAAGTCAAGTTAAGTGTTGCCAGGTTTTGAGTAAGCAGTAAGATGCAATGTTCATTTAACAGAACTGTAAGTGACAGTTCTCAAGTGAAGTCAAGTATATGCTAAGTATGAGTAATGAGCCCTTTAGACCCATCCAGCTACAATTAGTAAGTACTCGCGGCAGTGTTTAAATAACTCGCTACAAAAGGATTTGTGCTTAATAGCGGAGACACGAACCTCTGTGCTACGGTGCTGTCAACATCAAATATCTAAATGGATTGTAAATACTAAAACGGCACAATATTGCGTGTTTTTTAGTTTTTTTAAACTATATTATATTCAGCTAGAAGATCACACAAATTTATAACATTCCTAGACCGTTTAAAAGTTGACTTTGACTCCGTGAAAAAGCTATGTGGCCCTGTTGAATTTTCCGAACACATTTAAATTTAGTACTGTTAAGACACTAAAAATATTGCCACCACTGTTTTGCTTAGATTGTGGTTATGGTGATTGTTGATGGTGTTTGAAGCTTAGCACTTTGCATAATAATAAAAAATATGTATTCTTTTATGCTCTCCCTTATTCAAGAAAGGCAACGATGTCATTTAAACTATATTATTCTCCTTACTTATGGCCTTACGCAAATGATTAACGAGCAACATTCTAATAAAATAAACAAAAGCAAAGTACATAATGAACCACACGAAGAAAATAAGCAAAGAAGTCAAGAAATAGTGCCAACAGCAAACCGTTTTAAACGCATAAGCTGATTCGAAATGTTTTCGGAAAAATAATTAAAATCATATGAATAAATTTATAATGGCTGGCGACCCGGATCGCTAAAGTGGCTAATGAAGAGCTGTTTTGATGCCATACAACTCGTCTGAGCATACATCCGATATGTACTACTTACAACCAGCCTGGACTGCTTATAAAATCAAGAATATTTTGAAGACCTTTTTCCAATTAACTACCGAGACTCCGAAGGATGTGTTCTAGCTAGAGCCGGGCACTTATATAGAAAGTGCTCAGCAGTGGCTTTGGTAGTGACGTCTTTACAGCTACATTATGCGGAACATCCACCTTTTCCACATGCGTACCTAAAGCCTAATGACCGGTGAAGATCGCTATAAGTTTATAGGTGTCGACTCCTACTGAGAAAACCCCGTGTCTTTCTGCCACTGTAGTCCGCTAATTTAGCTCTTGAAATTATGACAGCTCGTAGTGCTCTGAGCTTTGTAGATACAAAAATTTTGAATTTTCTTCTTTGCTCTCCATGTGATATGCCCCTCTCAACGCTGGTTATTCTCTCTTTTCCTACAATTGCTCTAGCTCATCCGCCATATCGGAACACAAATAACGGATATTTTTGAAGTTTCAGAGCCGTTGGTGTAGATTATTAGCTGGTGTCGCATTCCTCTTCCAATTATTTCTACTTGGAATGATAGTACTAACGCTGCCCTCGAACTGCAATTTGCAGGAATGATAATCTATTTATTTTCTATTTCTTTATGAATCTCCTTCCAGCTCCAAGATTCCTTGAGTATCAGCGTGATTTTCGCCGATGCACACAGTTTGTACATATCTATGGGGAATCAGGTATAATATGGGGTCTTAAGTCGCCGCGGGACAGCGGCGACAATTTCCAGCGGCATCAAGATACGCAGCGCGCTGAACTTTGGCATGAGACCTCATTTTTAATCAAACGCCGACTTACAGTCATAGAACTCTATGCTGGATTTCCGTACTCGCTCCTCGAGGTAGGCTTCCCAGTTGAGTTTTCAGTCGATTGCTAGGCCCAGATACTTGGTACTATTTGGTAGGGTTAATCTTTGGCCGTTTAGCTTTGGTAGTTCAGAGGTAGATGGTTTTTATTTTCTGTGGGGAGTGGCAGATCCATCTTCCAGGATTTGGCCTAAGACCACATTCGTGGAATAGAAGAAAATAAAATTTTTCAATTAAAGATTAAGAAATAAAATTAGTTTTATTAAGGCTTTGAGCTCTTTTCAGTCGATGCATTCATTCAATGCAAAAAACCTTACTGTTATTCAGCAGCTGCTAATCATTTAATACGCGGAGGCGCGAAACAAAAAATTGACTTTATGGCTACTTGAGAAAAAAACAATTGACTTTATTACTATTTCGGAAAAGTACAGTCATAACGTCAATATCGTTGACATTTTAATCATTTGAAAATTGACGTTGCGACCATTTAATATGCTCATAATTTCAGTTGACTTTGTGACCATTTTAAGTGGTCATTGACGTTATGACATAGATCATAACGAGAAGATCATAGATTTTTAGTATTATATATTATATGATATAAACCCGTATACGTTCCTGTATTAAGCATCCTTAAGGTACAAGCCCGACCATCTCGGAGACGATTTAACATGACCACATTAAACCATCTAAACCATCCCGCCCTGTATTCGCCGCGGGTAGGTGAGATTGACAATTGGGTTGGAGAAGCTATAAGCCATTTGGGTATTTTAGTCGACTCTTACGACAGCCATAACTGCCGCGGATATATTCTAAGCCCTTTAGTCCGTTGGTATCAGCCAGTGCATGCTGAGCTTCAAGTTCCATTGGTCTTGGAAATTCTGAAGACCCATCAATTTCCACCTTTTTCTTCCTCGCCTGCACTTAAAGTACTAAGCACTGAAAATGCTGTCTAAATTTATTGGCGGACGCGAGTTCTTTACTTTGTTGATAAGGATCAAATTTATTTTATATTTATTTTTAACCGAAATCGGCACAGAACGGAAAACGAAATTTTTTTACACCCGAAACTGTAAAGTTATTTTTAATCGGTTTCATTTCTTGAAACAAAAAAAAACAACTGCCACGTACTTAAAAATATTCAGACTTAGCAACAACAGCGTTGTAACATAAATGAAAAATATTGACTATAAAGCTTTCGATGGCATTTTGTTAGTGTAATTATTTTTGCGCCACATTACGCAGATTAAAATAGACGACAGTGTTATAGAATTACAGAGCAACGATCAGACTATGACCGCAGTGACGACAGCTATAGCGACAACAACAACAAGAACCATTAGGATTATACTTTAGAGACAGTGACATGTTATAAATCCGAGATGACAAAGAAATTTTATTTTTCGCACTGTTCAGCACAGTGTGTTGCAATTGAATAAATATTTAATAGTTCACGGATCGATCGAAACTGGAATGGAAGTTTCCAGTAGAAAATGTCTACGAAGAGTTTTATCCTTGAGAAGTATCCACATTGTGTCAGAGAGCCCGGCAGCTTCGCGTGCCTTGCAGTATTGCACAAATACTTTTTTGGGAGCCAAAAACAAGGTTTTGTTAAGATATATTACTGTGCTCAGGAACATGAAAGTAATTAAAGGCAGACTACATACCCAAACAGGGTCCTAAATTCTATGGTCTAGAGTCTTTCTCTGGTTTCTTAAAAGCACACACTAGGGAAACTGTAAGTAACTGGAAAACACTGGATTGAATGTCCAGACAAAAACATGCCGAATTGCATATACTCCCAGCAACGAGAGTACAAGCCAAACTATTAACTTAACCAGAGAGAGCCTACGAACTCTCACTGGGTACTATGCGGGATAATGTAGTCTTCGATATCACCTAAGTAAGTTAAATCGATGCGATACACAAACCTAGCGCCTTTATGAGCTGGAGCGCCAGTTCACATTCTCTGCGAATGCATTGCTCTAACAAGGCATAGATTCTCCACTCAAGGTGGCGTGTCTCTAAATACCTTTCGTGATATGGGTTAAAAAGCATGAAGAGGTACTTATGTACATTAAAAGCCTTCACATACAGTAATAAGCTGAAGGGTCAAGCACAATGAGTTCAAATAAAGGTAACAGTGCTTCGAGGAATGAAAATAATAATAATACTCTTGAGGAGAGTTAGTTTGATGTGGGCGCGGAGACATGGTTCTCAGCTGGATGAAACTATTAGAACTTACTCAATTTCCGGTCTGAAAGTAAGGAAAGTGCGCTCTTAGAAGCGTTTAGTATTTTCCAACTGGACAGAGTTATTTTCAACATAAGTTATGGTTCTTGAAGGGGGTTTTCAGTTCGTGAAACAAACTTCGGGTAGCAACAGGAATAAGTTCAGTCCATAAGACGCCCTAACGGACGGATTGGTATAATCAATCAGCTGTTTTCGTCATGACTGGTAGGATCTGCTCCTATTTTCACCCTCGTGAAAGCATATCTTCTTAAATGCGTGAAGAGACATGATTATAGCTTCACAATGATCACATTGCAGACACATGGCTCTCTCAACACTACCTCCGTCTTAGCTCAAATTCTATAATCTAAGTTCCACAATTTGTTGCACTGTCCAATACCACAAATCAGAAATAAATATTTTAACGGTGCACAACCTTGACAAGGTTATCGAGTCTTTTATGTCGTACTTACGCACATTTGTATGTAATAAGTTATTGTTGTTGTTTACATTAAAACATTCATGCTCCTACTAAGAGACATGCTAGTACAACATTCATAGGTACTAACAATATGAACGTCGCCAACATCATGAATTTTATGCTCAGATTACGTTCAAGTGTCAACAGAACGAGTCAAAATACGAATAAGACAAATGGGCAGACGGGTGGGTGGCTTTATCAGCAGACAAGAAGTTAAATCCAACAACAAAAATAATGCCTGTCAAACTCAAAAAATTAAAGAACATGAAAAATTAACATTGCAAAAGCAGAGATACTACAGAAGAAAGCAAAAGCTTGAAAAATAACGGTAATGTCAATTTTTTTAAACTTATGTAATTAATTACAAAAACAACCAAGATTAGTAGATGAAAAGATAAAGGCAACTAAACGCGCATAATAAGACGATATTTTAGGGATAAAGTTATTAGGATGAAGTTTATCTTAACTAACGGAAAATCGCAAGATTTTATCATTCACTTGAAGATGACGAGAGTTTGGAAGAAGTAATTTAAAGAATACTAAAGAATCTTTATGCAACGAAGATGAGCCAGATGAGGAAGCTGTGGTGGGTCGGTATCACAGCCTCAAAATCAATACCAAGTGTTTAGGAAGGTAAGGACGATAATCATGAGCTAGTTTGTATTACTATAACGAGTTCGATGAGAACGTCATTGCCGACACACTTAAAGCCTTAGTGGGGAAAACCTTCCTTCTATATTCTTATAAGAAAAGATATGGCTGGATTAGGAGTTACGACTTCAAAATATTTCTGAGCTAAACATCGAAGACGTGACCCTGAGGTAATAAGAAAATCCAATATTGCAACGGCGTGATGCAATGGCCTTTCGCTCAGAATCAGATCCCCTGACTCTGAAGTCGTGAACCAGACTTCTGGATCGAAATCTGATGACGGAAAAATTAGTTTATTAGTTATATGAGAACCAGATCCCGCAATCGATGATGATGGAATATATGTCCCCCCGCCCGATTATGACGAAGTTAGAATAGCAATAACCAGATTGAAAAACAACAAGGCCGTGGGCGCTGATGGATTGCCTGCGGAGCTATTCAAGTTTGGCGGCGAGGAGTTGGTAAGGCGCATGCAGCAGCTTCTTAGCAAAATATGGGCGGACGAAAGCATGCCTGACGGTTGGAATCTAAGTGTTCTTTGCCCAGTCCACAGAAGGGGATACTGCAAAATGCACCAACTATCGTGGAATCAGCCTTCTTAATATCGCATATAAGGTCCTTTCAAGTGTATTGTGCGAAAGATTGAAGCCCACCGTGAACCGGCTGATTGGACCTTATCAGTGCGGCTTCAGACCTGGTAAATCTACCATCGACCAGATTTTCACAATGCGCCAAATCTTGGAAAAAACCCGTGAAAAGAGAATCGACACACATCACCTCTTCGTCGACTTTTAAAGCCGCCTTCGGACAGCACGAAAAGGAGCTGCCTATATGCCGCTATGTCTGAATTTGGTTTCCCCGCAAAACTTATACGGCTGTGCAAAATGACGTTGAGCAACACCATCAGCTCAGTCAGAATTGGGAAGGACCTCTCCGAGCCGTTCGAAACTAAACGAGGTTTTAGACAGGGTGTCCCCCTATCGTGCGATTTCTTGCAGACATCAACATAGTCCAGCGAATTAAAACGCAGCGGCTGCGCTGGCTAGGCCATGTTAACCGAATGAAAGATGATGCTCCGGCCAAGAAAGTGTTTCTATCGGAACCCGCCTATGGAAGCAGAGGTAGAGGGCGGCCCCCACTCCGTTGGAAGGACCAGGTGGAAAACGATTTAACCTCCCTTGGTGTGACCAATTGGCGCCGGTTGGCGGAGCGAAGGAGCGACTGGCGCGCCTTGTTGGACGGCCATAACCGTTTAGACGGTTAAGCGCCAATTAAGTAAGTAAGTAAGTAAGTTATATGAGCTTGACACAAGTATCAACATAGTTGCAGTGAATAAAGGCCCAAATGCTTCACTGGCTAGGTAATGTTATGCGAATTGATGAAGATGCTCCGGCCGCCAAGAAAGTATTTCAGAGCACGCCGCAGTTTGCATGCAGAGGAAAGGGTACATCATCAGTGAAGTGTGTGGATGCAGCTGGAGGAAGACTTGATCTCCATTGCTTTGGCGAAAGCTATCGCGAAACTGGATAAGCTGGCGGGACTTGTTACGAAAGACCAAAATCGTCCAGTTTATGATGGCGACCAAACTTCACTACTGGCTATATATAGTCCAGGTGTACCTAACTTTCCTAGGTGCCTAATTGCTTGCATTTTTTTACTTAATTTACGTGCTTCGCTTTTGCTGCTTTAAATTTGACTTCAATTAAATTGCAATAGGTTTGCTATCAGGAACTTTTTTGAACATTTTCATATACATATGTACACATAGACAAGCCGAACTTTCATCCACATATTGAGGACCAATTGTGGCGGTCGCACTTAATAAACAAAGCCGACAAATGCATTGCCAATCAATGATGAAAGCCCTGAGAATAGACTCTTTCAGATTTACCCCAAATACATATCAACACTTCCCTTTGGAGTGTTTTACAGCACATTTCATACTTTTACATTTCCTCTTCATTGTCGCAGTTCCACCCTCCGCTTGTCCTTACCAATGCACTCCCGCAGTACTTTCCTATGTAACCGCTTAGAATGGCCAACAATTTTATTTTCATTGACTATTTTTCTTGTTCTCTTTTCTGCAATTCTACATAGTATAAATGTGAAAAATTGAAGATGAGCAAATACTTAAAATGAAGAAAAATGTAATAATAAAAATTTCCAATGTGAATCACGCAACTTGTGAAAAAATCATTGAGATACTATTAAGAAACGATAACGAGCGCAATTCATTTTCAATCCATCGCCACGCTAAAGCTCCAACATTTTCAAATTTTACGAGTACAAGAAGTAAGGTGAGAAAAACATGGGCTTAGATAGGAGGGGGAAATGGGAGCTATGTGGAGGAGTGCTGTGTTTTCTGTTGTTTTTGTTGTTGTTGTATTAACGATGCAGACATTCCTCGAAGGTACTTGCCCGACCATCTTGGAAACGATTAGCATGGCTACATTAAATTTTCTAGGCCATACTGCCCGCCCAACTCTTAATTCCATAAAGAGCTTTCGCCTGAGCCTCGCCTGATTAATATTTTGTATGATACTGTGACAAATATTAGTGACACTAACGGCCGTATTCCGTGCACTTGACAAATTGTCAATAAGTTGACAAGTAATCAAGATTTTTATCAATTTGACAAATATTTCTATTCCGTGCATAACTTGACAACTCTAAAAAGTTCTACGACCTGTGCTTTTCACCATTGTGACCACTGTGGTGACCTAAATAAAGTAAACAGAAATCAGCTGTTTAGTGCAACAATCGCGAAATGGAATAAACTTAGGCCCTTATTATGGATGTCACCGTGAATGTTTGCGTCGCATTCACTCACATTCACATTCACCCAGAATTCGTATTATATAACTTCTTACGTATTCGCGTTTGTTCTCTTACGTGTCACTACGTATTCACTGCGTATTCACTGAGACTGTCAAGCCCAATACGTAGTCAGCATAGCCACTTATTACTTTTGTTATTTCGAAAAAGTTTGCAGTGCAATTTTTCGGAATAACATCGATTTAACGAGCTGGGAAGCACCTGACAAATGTTACAAACAATTTTAAACAATGAAGAAAACTTCATCTATGGAGAAAACAGTGTAAAGCAATAAATCAATATATTATTAATATTGTTTGGTAATATTTTTATGTGAAGTGTTTATTATTGTTATTATTGACTTTTTGTGAACATGTAAAAATAAATTTATAAAAGAAAACAAACATATGCCTGAGTGTATCACTTTAGCCTCCTTCAACAGAATTTTGTTTCAAGATTTCTTGTTCGAACTTCATTATAAAATTGCTTCAATGTTCCTTCAAATTGTATGTCGGGGTTGATTCTGGATAAGTAAGAATTTAACATGTAACAGGTATCCAAATTGAAGTTGAGCTAGAGTGACTCGCGTCTCCCTTCTGCTTTCCTTCTCTGCGAGTTTGGGTTATTTCACTTTAAGAACGGGGTTCGCAGGGCAATTTCTGGCATAGAGGTCCAGGAGCCGACATTGAATGTCATCAAAGGCATGTGCATCATGGACAATGATGGCAATCGCATTTTCGCCAAGTACTATGTCAAAAACGTCCTTCCAACTGTATGTAGAAAAACGTTTGGTATTGGAAAATTTGGAAAATATTATGTTGGCATTTGATGAGATCTGTGATGGCGGGTAATACTGTAACGTTTTTTTTTAGACTTAAGGTGATGTATGGTAACGCAAACAACTTTTACTCTTGAAAGCACAGGGATAAGGTTGCAGTATATCTGATCTCTAAATTAAAAACTGCAACGAAATGCTTAGCATGTAGTTCCTTTTGGGTTTTAACCATGTGGACACTTCAGGAAAATAGGGCGTCACCACCGCGTAACTTGTAATTCTTCGATAATACAGTCTTCACAAATAGCTGCTAAAACCACAACATTGTTTTAGCAATCAAAGATCTTCTTCTTTGCACTATTCAAAAAAACGAATACTTTGCAAAGGCAAACGGGACTGTGAACTGATGTTGTTGTTGTCGTAGCAGTGCTTCGCCCCAACCAATAGGTGCGACCGAACACAAATTTTCATCAATATCCTCTAACGGAAGTCCAGGGAAACTTGCTGTTTCAACAGGGGTGGATCATAATTAGAGGAGTGTTAGAGGACTTGGTTCCACAATACAGTTGAAGAGATGGTTGGTGCCATGTGGGGACACGTTACAAGATGGACATATGTTTTGTATTTCGGGGTTGATTCTGAATAGGTAATAGTTTAACCTGTTACATTATCCAGATCGAAGTTGAGCTAGAGTGACTCGCGTTTCCCTGGGTAGTGTGCGTTCCTCTTCTGAAAGTTTTGGGTATTGTTCTTTGAGTACTGGATTCACCGGGCAATTCCTGGCATAAAATTCCGACGCCTGTTTGTGAAGATCTCAGGTGCTGCTTTTCCTCATAATGCTTACGGAGATGACTCCTTAAGCCCCTGGACGGTGTTGGTTCATCAATCAGATGTCTGTTGGGATGCCCAGGTTTCTGGGTATTCAACAGGAACTGTTTGGTTAGCATCTCATTTCTCTTCCTGATGGGGAGTATTCCCGCCTCATTATGTAAATGGTGTTCTGGGGACATAAGAGGACTGCCCGTGGCGGTTCTGAGGGCAGTATTTTGGCAGGCCTGGATTTTATTACAGCTATGGATTTTAGGAATAATTGCGGTTGCATGCTCTCCAAAATTTAAGTGCTGATAGAACGTCACACCTAGGATTTTTGGGCGTAAGACAGACGGTAACGTGACGCCATCGACGTGGATGTTCAATATGGTCGACATTTGGCACATCCATGTTATAAAGTCGCCGATGATTTGGTCGGTGACAATGTCAGGGTTCGCCAAGCCAAAAAACTGGAGAGATCAGGAGATAGTTGTCTATTTTATTACCTATCTCATCGATGGGTGGCCCGGGACCTGCAGCCATTATCGTGCAGTCAGGGGCTTCGATATATAGAAGTTAAAAAAAAACGAGGATAGGATACCACTCTGTTATACACCTTGCCTAATTCTTCTGTGCTTAGATGTTGCGTACCTGAATTGTATCGTTGCTTGTCGACGAGACAGATTATTCGGATTCTTAAAACGGAGGTCGAGACGCGTCTTTTGATACCACCTTTGATAATTTTAGTTAAAAATTAGGTGGTCTTGTAAAAAGTTACCTTTGCTTCTAGCACTAGAAACTTGTTATCGAAAAACATTAACCAACCGTTGTTGTTGTGGTAGCGATAAGGAAACTCCCCGAAGGTTTCAGGGAGTGTTATCGATGTTGATGGTCCTTTACCGGATAAATATCCGGTATGTTCCGGCAACAAGCACCATTAAAGTACAAGCTCGACCATGTCGGGAACGATTTGATACGACCACATTGAACCTTATAGGCCATACCAACATTTTCTCTGAAGGACTTTTATTACAAAAGGAATAACTGTTCTGGTCCCTGGCTATAATTTTTATAGGTTTCACTTATGTTTTTTTTATTCCTGTAAAATGTTTTGACGAAATATACATTGAACGAAGCTCTAAATATAACCTTTATGTCCATGGAAAATTTCAATCTTTTTTTTCCCGAAATGCTAAGATTTTTACTCAAAAATTATAAAAAAAACCACAATGAAAATCGAAGTGAATGAAGCAAACGCGACCCAGAAGCAAGTGAATATTTTGACAGCAAAAATGAGTGTTCGTGACACTTTGCGTCACTATATAATACGAAAAAACGTAAGACAATCACCTACAATCACTGAGAGTCACCGAAGTGAATGAATGCTTTTATATGATACGAATTTGGTTTCACTTGGGTGAAAGTGACTCTTCGCGTCGCTTTGCGTTATACATAATAACGCCATTAAGAATTAAATATTGTTCATTATTTTTTGTAACAAATATTTTAAAATCATGGTTATTTCAAGGAAATCAAAAGTGGAACGTGCTACGCATGAGCAATTGGAACGATATGTCTCATTTTATGCTGCTAACCCCGAAATGGGAATAGGAAAAAATAATCCGCGGGGTTTTTTCGGGGTCATTTCGGCATGGCTTTGGAGACTCCCTCGGGGTCATTTGGGGCTAATTCCTGGATAGTTTTGGGGACTCCATCGGGTCCTCCCGGGGTCATTCCGGGATCGTTTTGGGGACTCTCTCGGGGTCATTTGGGGGTAATTCCATTTCTCTCGATCGCACAATAAGAGAATTCAAATTTAAATTTATCCGTATAAATTAAATTATCAAGAGCGTTTGACTTATTGACAATTTGTCAGGAAAAATCTTTTTATTTTTTACATAGAATAGCAATTGCTTGATAAATTGTCAAACTTGACAAATAAGCAAGATAGTGAATTTGTCAAGTGCACAGAATAGGGCTGTAAGTGATACTCACATCACTAGTCTGATGCTAAGTAAATGAAGCCACAACAACAATAAAGCAAGCAGTCACTTGTATCTACATAAACGAATCAATCATTATGTATACACATATGTACGTACACGCAGCGGAGAGAGACGCACATACACATGCATATATCTTATCTGAGATGCTCCCAAAAGTAGGCATTTATCTGTGGAAGTATCACTCATATATACACGCGCATATGAGAAGCTATAACGTGCATCTGTAGTTATGTAATAGCTGGTAATTTTATAGCTGGTAGCAAATTCTAGAAATAGAAACGCCTAGAAATATGTCAACGAGGAAACCAAAAAGTATAAAAGCAGCAGCAGTGGAAGCACGAGGAGTCAGTTTGATTTAAGCACGCTATCTGTTGAGCAGTAGTAGTGTTATTGTGAAGTACTTTAATAAAGGCTATTTTGCAATATTGAATATTGGAGTTATTTATTCAACAGTTTAGTGATTCGAACATTAGCAGAAGGTTGCAAATAAGAGGAATTGCACTAAAATTCGTTACAATACATTCATATTTGTAACAGGATTCCACTCGCGTAGGTGAGGTTGACAATTGGGTTGCGGAAGCTCTGAAGCTATAAATCTTTGTATTGCGCCTATCATCCCCTTGAATCCCCTATGTTTTTCTTTCAGTTTTTAACTGTATGGATATTGAAATGCGACACTACACTGCTACGTACATATATATTTAGCCTGGCACATATTGTCGCAAGAAGATGTAAGGAAATAGCCCGATCTTGCGGGCTTGATTGGTGGTCCCTACCTCCTAATTACTGAAGCAGTTCGTCCTCCTCATTTTTCCTTTACTCCGTTTTGACACCCAGCAGCCTGCTAATAAATTCTACAAGAGTTGATTTAACTTACAGGGCTAGCAGTATGCTTTCAATTACCGCTTGTAGGATATTTTTAAAGACTCATTCGATATCAAAAAGCCGACATACCCAAATTCTTAGCACATCTGAGCCCCATCAGTTTGACAACTGCCCGAGGAGATGTTTCTGCGGATACACGCTTACAATATGGTTGTAAAGATGGCGAAAATCATTCTCTAGGAAGCATGCTAAATATCAATCCTGCATTTCAGCGAAAGGAACAGGCTGAATGGTCTAGTTATGAGTTGAGGCATGCTTAGAAGATTGCTGTCCTCCAATGCGGTGAATCTCATTCACAGTTGCCCTGTTAGCAGTTCCCCCACTTTACAACCGTGGATTTTCTAGTTTGCTAATCTTGGATTCCTAAAAGGGATTTTATTCGGACGTCAATCGTCAATAGGAAGCTGTATGTACCGATGGTGGGAGAAGGAGTCTCCGAGGGAATACTCCAGCCCGCAATTGCAGTTACATAGATAGGGTCATCAGCCATATAATAAGTCATACTTTTGCAATCCAGCCTTAGAGTAGAGTTCCAGTTTACGAATTAAAAATTTGTAGCGGATTGTTGTCATTCCAGCATTCGAATTTGAAATTCCTTATATTGATCTTTGATGGTCGATATACTTGTACTTCGCGTACTGAAGACCTAAAATTTCAACCCCTTGAACCCTGGAGCCTTTGCCCAGAAATGAAATGGTCATGCACCATCTTAACAACTGCACGAAAGACTATTCCGGCACGAGCACCGATTAGCACCTTAACTTGGTTACATATTGTGACGAATATTAGCATCACTAACTGATACTCACATCACTAAGGTTATTTCATAAAGGCACAACAACAATAAATCAAGCTGCCACTCCTGTGTTCGTAAAAAAATCAATCATCATTTACTCACATACATACAAGGCAACGGAGAGATACGCACAAACACATGTAATCATCAGTCGAAGTAGTACTCACATATACACACGTATATGGCTATGCGAGAGACTATAAACTACAAATATACATGTACATATATGGCTGATAACCAAGCATGAAGTTGTCGAAGTTACTAGACCTTAGAAGAAATGGGTGAACGAGGCAACAGAGAGTATAAAATCAGCGAAAGCTGAGTAGTCAGTAATCAGTTTTGATTTAAGCCCGCAATTGGTTGTGAAGTATAAATATTATTGTGAAGTACTTTCAAAGTAGTCTAATAAAAACCATTTTACATTATTGAATATTGGAGTTATTTATTCAACAGTTTAGCGATCCTAACGTTAGCAGAAGGTTTGGAATAAGCGGAATTTCGCAAAATTCGTTACAATATATATCATCATAGAAATTGGAATTCCGCTTACTATTTGCTTGCTCCTCCTGGACTTTGGTTCTCGATCCCATGCATCAAATGTTGAGCAGATCCTGTTGTCTCTAGTCTCTGCAATTAAGACTGTGAGTTGAGAGCGGACGGTCTGAGAGAATAGCTTCATATTTCACAAACTAATTGAGAACTGCATACGCACTTAATAGCTTATGAAACAAACGAAAGAAAAATGTTGGCAATTTAAGTTATTTGAACACCAAACTCAAACAGTTGGCATAAGTGAAAGCCACCCAGCAGACGAAGATAAAAAAAACCAAGAAAATATGGCACGATTTACCTCGGAGAAGATTAAGGCAGAGCTTTTCTTCTAATTTGAGTCACGCTCAATTTTAATTTTTCCTACAAATTGGAAGTGCAGGTTAGAGGAGGAAATGATCGAGCACGTTCTGTGGTTATGCCCTGAGCTCTGCAAGCTAAGACTCCAGATGTTAAGACTGATACAGCTATCAAATCTAGAAGCAGTAAGCGGCATAGGTTCTGGAAAGCTTCTAGTATTTGCCAAGAATATGGAGTTATTTTCTAACAAAGTTCCTGGTTTTTGATGGGGTTTTTCAGTCGGATCGTTAAACAAACATCTGGTAACACTACAAACTCATTCAGTCGGTAATCACGAACCGTCCAAATCAGCCTAATCTAACCTCCATTTCCTCTATATATATGTAAACTACAATCCCCCCTTTGTCAATACCTGCCTGCGACCATGTATGAAACTATGAATGTAAGTGGTAAAGTAATTTTGATTTTTATTTTCTAGTCCTTCAACTGATCATCATCACCTGCTTGGCTGTTCGCTCAGGACGTCACGTCCTTGTGGTGAAAACAAACATTGAACTGCCAACAATGCATAAAAATGCTGCTTACTCGCATCAACGAGTTACCTTTCTTAAACAATTTTTTCTCCTTTTCTTTTGAGAACCGCTTCGTCCTTAGCCGCAGCAGCGCTGCATTATCGTCTTTACTAAAGTCATAGTCAAGGCTCTTCAGTCAAAAGAAAAAAAAGAAAAAAAAATAATTATAATAAAATTGAAACTAAAATGAATTGAATTGCACGCAATGTAGCTTTTGAAAAGCAAATATGTATGGGAAAAAACTCAAGCAAGCAAAAAGGAGGTGCAAAAGTTGGAAAACTTTGATTGTGTAAGTAATTGCAAGCAGACTTTTAAATTTGTTCGACCTTCTTTTCTTATTAAATCGAAAATTTATGTTTTTAATGGACTCTATTCACTGAAAATATCGACAAAGGATATCAACGTAAGACGAAACGCTTAGTAGGCCCCATTGTTAGACAAGTTTTTACTAAGCTAGGTTGGGTGGAAGGAGCTCACTTGAACACTTTTATGGTCCGTTAAATAGCGACAGCACAATTTTTTTAAGTGAACCGATGCGTGGCAATAATACAAATGTCCTCCCGGGACTCGTGCACATTCCTACCGAGTTGTTTATACCTTGCCCTTGCAAAAGCTGGCCAGTTAAGCATGTAGTGATTACGTGAGTCTACTTCGTCATCCTCCTAGCAACTGACACAGTTAGCATTTTCCAACGTATTAATCCTCCCAGCATGACTTCCTATGGGGTAGTGCCCCGTCAACGCTCAAATTACTATAGATAGGTGGGCCTTATTGAACCCTAGTTAGTAATGTCGTTGGGGTTTTAATCCACAACCAGCCAGAAGGATATCGATATCTGGCAAGAGGCGGCGTCGGCCCAGCACTGCTTAGTTGGCCCGCCTTTCAAGGAGCAAATTCAATTGCAAACGATTTACCAAAGTTCTTGCTATCATTCATCTTCGTTCGCACATACAGTTGCCAGGAATTTCCGGACAACAAAACCCTAAAAGAAACGAATTTCAATTTGAGCCGTATTACCTAACTACGTGCTTTGTTTTTGTAAACAATTTTTGTATCAGTAACATAAATCACGCAGTTGCTCATATTTGTCATAATATCTCTAGCTCTTTTTTCCTACATAACAACAGTGAATACATCTCTTGCACGTGCATGCATCAAAATTTTGTACATGCTCTGAGATTTTAATATACCACGCATGCCATACCATGTTCCTATATTACGCTAATGAAAAGTGACTGCACTTACGCTCGCATTCTTTATTACTCCATACAGCATACTAACACCACACAGTAGCGCTGGACTTATCAAAAGCTTTTCACGAACGGAAGGGTCCACCCTTCCCCCTTATTTTAAAAGGCGGACTGCAAATTATCTTTCTGGATGGCAGGCATCAGTGCAATTCAGGAACGTAACATCTAAATCCAGAAGAATTAAACAAGGGGTGTCACAGGATGGTGTCCTATCCTCGCTCTTATTTCATTTCTTTACATCGAAGCACACTTCGCCATCTGAAAGAGTTACCACTGTTGATAATGACAACAGGTCCCGACCCATCCATTAATAAGCTATGCAATAAAATGAACGACTATCCCCCTAGTCTCTCCAGTTCCTTTGCCTCGGGCAACCTGACAAATCCTTGACGACCTTATTTACAATGTGGACAAGCCAAATGTCGACCATATTGGACGTTGACGTCGACTGTCTTACGTGCAAAAATAATGGAAGTTCGATCGGAATCTACATATTGGAGAGCAAGCATCCGCAACTGTACCTTTAATTCAGAGCCGTAACAAAATCATCAAATCTCTTGCTAAAAAGAAACAAACACTTATTACCACTTACAATATGGCCGCCGAGCCTAAAGAAAACACACCATAAGGAACTACAGACCTGTCAACACCGCTCTCAGAATTGCCACGGGTTGTCTTCTTATGTGCCTAGAACACCATTTTCACAATGAGGCGAGAGTACGCCCCATAAGGGAGAGCAATGAAATGGTGAACAAACAGTTTTTGCTGAATACCCAGAAACCTGGACATCCCAACAGTTATCTGATTGGAGAGGCCCACGTCTCCCAGGAACTTAATAAGTCATATCCGCAAGCATAATGAGGAATTACGTCCTATGAGAACTCAGCCGTACTTATGTAGAAAAAAAAGCACCAAAAAGTCCTCAGAGTTATTCACCAAAATTCGTCGGATCGCTATGCCTGGAATTGCCTTCCGTACAACGTTTTTAAAGTTAAATGGCCTAAACTCGCAGTAGAGGGAATAAACCACCACAGCGAACAGCCCATCACTCTAGCTCAACTTCCATCTGAATACTATAACAGGTTAAACTCTTACCTATCAAGAATCAATCCTGACATACATAATGTGTTTCCTGCTTGCAATGTGTCCCCACAAGACACCAACAAGTTTCTTCGGACTCCCGTTAGAGGATATTGATAACAGTGTGTGGGTGGTCGCACCTATTGAATGTGGCGAAGCACTGCTACAACTACAACAACAAGTAAAGGTGTCTAAGTTCGGGTCTAACCGAACATTATATACTCAGCGTGAGCTTCAATTGTCCCTTTTAAACTTGTTTTATATCTAAGTTGCCGTGGTCTTTAACCGATCCCGTCCATTTTTACTAGAAATATTTCCTGCTATATGGGAAAATTTGTGTACCAAATTTTATTACTATCCGTTAATTTTTCTTCGAGTAATGGCTCCCGAAACATAGAAAATTGCTTAGTCATAAAAGGGGCGACGTCACGCCCATTTTTTTAAATTTGGAGTTTTTCCTATTTATTGTTATGAATCCACTTGGGAAATGAAATACCATTGATATAAAGCTGTTTTTTGCAAAGATATAGCTTATTTAATTCGTCCACGACCCTTTTAAAAATCTTTTATATAAAAGTGGGCGTGATCCTTAACCGATTTCGTTACCTTTTCTTCAAAGCATTCCTTATAGAAAGGCAACCTCTCTGCCGAATTTTGTTACGATAGGTTTAACGATTTTGAGTTAAGATTAATGTTTGTAAAATTGATTTTATCACAAATGGGCGGTGCCACGGCCATTTTAAACAATTTTTCCAAATTTGTATCAAGAGTCTCACTATCAGTCCAAATACAAATTTCAACATTCTAGGTGTATTATTTAGACGGTTAAGCGCCAATTAAGTAAGTAAGGTGTATTATTTACTAAATTATCAGGTTTTTTGTGTTTTCCAAAATTTTATATATATAAAAAGCGGGCGTGGTTATCATCCGATTTTGCTCATTTTTAATACCAACCTATTCTGGGTCCAGATAAGCTGGTGTACCAAATTTGGTGAGGATATCTCAATATTTACTCAAGTTATCGTGCTAACGTACGGACGGACGGACGTACATGGCTCAATCAAATTTTTTTTCGATACTGATAATTTTGATATATGGAAGTCTATATATATCTCGATTCCTTTATACCTGTACAACCAACCGTTATCCAATCAAAGTTAATATACTCTGTGTGCAAAGCACGCTGAGTGTAAAAACCACACACTAGGCAATCACATTGTCGGGTACTCCATACAGTACATATACCAATATTACACCGACGCGTTTCCATTCTACAAGTTTCCCCCATATAGCACACCTCTTACAAAGACTACGGTTACGATTACACTTATATCTTACATCCAGGACTCCCCCATACCTTGAGGAAAAAAGTTTACACATCAAAAATGCAGGTAGAATTTTCGGTTTTGTGATTACTCGAAAAATTCACTTCAGGCTTCTAAGCTGATTAAATGCCGGTCCATTAGCTCCAAGTACTATCTAGTTTATACTATGCACTCAACACTTTTTTGTGCACAGCTTCGCGGCTGCATATCACTTTCAAATTACCGTTACTCCAAGTTCCGTTAAAGCAACGCCGCCAACACAGAAACGTGACTCCATTTTTAAATTGTTTTAAAATGCCACTATTAAAAGTCATCATCGAAATCACTATCATTTCTGCCATTAAAATCACTACAATGTAGGGAAAAAAGAAAATATAACAACAACAAGAACAACAAAAGTGCACTGGAGTATATAAGTGCATTTGTATGACAAAAGATTATTATATCCTGCACATGGCACGTGCGCGCTGAATGAATGCAATTATGACTCTGTATGCGTTCGTATATGAATTTTAACACGGGCAGAAATATGAATAGTAAGTAAGGACATTTGTATGTAAGTATGTGTGCATTTTTTTGTTAGTTTGAAAGTACATACAACGACAACTAAAATCACACCAACAATAAAATCAGAAATGCTTAAAGCAAGTGCGAAAGAATAATTGAACGAAATACACTGCCTGGGGTAAGAATTCGCGGAGGTGTCTAATCGGGCATTTATTTTTTTCTTTGGAATTTTTTCGTTTTAATAGAGCGCTCAATATTCAGCCCAATTTGAGAGGATCCATACAAACTGTCACACATTTGAAATGGCAACGAGTCGTTAGGGTCAAGGCAGACGTCCGATTACAGCAACACCTTCTGGTGAACGGGTGCTAATGAGTCCTCAACTCAGATGGACTGAATAAACTGCAGAAATTCTATGTAACACATAGGGCAGGGGTAGGAGCCAACCCATCACTCAAAACGCTGACATGGAAGGCGTCTGGGCCAGTTATCCTCATCGGACGGACCTGTCTTTTATACGTTCATTCCCGGATGTCCATACGACACGTCGATTGAGAGCCGATGCTTAAACTAGCATCTCTCTCGCTGGAGCGATCAAACGAACTCAACACGTCTGAGCGCCGCACTTTCATCAACTTCAAAAAAGGAAGACAACCGCCCAATACCAACTGATGTCCCTCAACGGGAACACGCTCTTCGCAGAGTAATTGAATCCACGTCGGCTCGTTTCATTCCTTATAGAAGAATTCCGGATATTTTCCAACGAAGGCTGCAACCTTAGAGCCTAAGAACGCGTGACCTTGTGAGACAATAAGACACTGGCAACCCACAAAAACCAGGACCATGAACGTGAGCAACTTTCGGGAAAAACATAAGCGGCCGAAATAGGAGGAATATCTTAAGAATTACAGCCGCTTTGCCGCTGTTGGTTAGCTTTTGGCAACCGTAAAATCCCTCTCAAATGAGACTAGGCACAATAATTGCCTTTGGCAATAAAGTACTGTCAGATGTGAAGAAATGCGCGAACGCTTTTTGTCGGCCAATGGATAGGCCAGCATAGGCGCACATAAACTTAAGCACAGAGCATCTTTTATTTCCATGACCGCCAAAGAGGTTGAAGAACCCAAAAACTTTATCAAACTATCTTAAACAGTAGACCCGGACGGTATTGCCATACCGATGCCTAAAGACCGAAGGGATCTCACATCGTCCGTAATCGCTCCTATCATCAGTAGCCAAGATACTTGGGTCCAGTCTTTTAGTTCGCTATCAACACACAAATAAATTGCGGAATGAACACAGAGTCCCATCATAAAACAGAGTTCGTAGCGCTGGACTTATCAAAAGCTTTTGACACATTCAATCACCGCACGTTACTGCAAGACTTGGAAGCGTCTAATCTCATCATCTGTGGACCGCGTATTATCTTTGTGATTTTCAGGCATCGATTAGGCTTACAAACGAAATATCAAAACCAAGTGTCCTGTTCCACTGTAGTTAAATTTTAACATATCTTTCTAGTTATTTCACCTTGGCACGGTCAAACCAATTCCTCGGCGGCCTTATTTTCAACGTGGACGTGACAAATTTCGACAATTTTGGATATCCACGCCGATGGCATTACGCTATCAGCTGTCCCAAACCCAAAATAAGTGCTAGGGGTGACGTTCACAATATAGACGCCGAGTTTAAAAGAAATACCATGAAGGAAACTGCAGCTCAGTCAAAATACAATGCCCAGAGCTCCCACGGGATGTCTGCTTATGTCATCGGAGCATGATCTACACAGTGAGGGGGGAATATTTGCCACAAAGGAGAGAAATGTAATGCTGAAGAAACCGTTTCTATAAAATGCACATCCTTTAAACTGCAAGTTTCAATTTGTATGGGGCGAAGCACTCTTTTAAAAAAAGAAAAAAGATGCAGCGGACAGACGCTGCATGCATATCTTCTGCACATCTTATTTGCGCATTAAAATTAAGGCCCGGCTTTTCAGTACAAGTTCACCGCAGTTTGTCGGTTAAACTACGCTTAAACTTATTCTGCAGTTTTTCAGGCTATTTTAACTGAAGTTTAAGCTGAGCTACATGGCTGTCTCCTGATCGAAATACTCGCAATCAGATCGATCACGTTGTGATAGACGGACGGCATGCCTCCAGTGTTTTAGATGTGCGAACGATCCGAGGACCTAACATCGATTCGGACCATTATCTCGTTGCAGCCAAAATACGCACCCGCCTCAACGCGGCTAAAAACAAGGAACAAAAAACACAAGGAAAGCTAGACGTCGAAAAGCTTCAATCACAACAGACTGCCAATGATTTCGCAACTCGACTCTCACACCTGCTCTCTGAGGGCACAACTCATCCTGAAGGAATACAGGAGCAGTGGGAGCATATCTCCAAAGCACTTCATACTGCCGCCGAGGAAAAAATTGGTTACCGGCGGCCACGAAAAAACAACTGGTATGATGAAGAATGCCGCGTTGCAACCGAAAGAAAAGACGCTGCCTACAGGGCTACGTTGAAAGCGAGCGCGACAAGAGGAGTGTGTGAACGCTATCGTGAGTTGAAAAGGGAAGCGAGACGCCTTTCAGGAAGAAAAAAGCAGAAGCAGAAAGGCGTGAGTGCGAGGAGCTTGAGCTGCTAGCCACCAGGAATAACGCCCGAAAATTCTACCAAAAAAATACGGCGACAGACGGAAGGTTTTAAGACCGGGGCAAACTCTTGTAGGAATGAAACGGCGACCTTGTAACTGACGTCAGAGAGTGCTTAGATTATGGAGGGAACACTTCTCTGCTCTCCTAAATGGAGGCAGCAATTCACCGCGCAGAGATGAAGAACCCGATCCCGCAATCGATGATGATGGAATATATGTCCCCCCGCCCGATTATGACGAAGTTAGAATAGCAATAACCAGATTGAAAAACAACAAGGCCGTGGGCGCTGATGGATTGCCTGCGGAGCTATTCAAGTTCGGCGGCGAGGAGTTGGTAAGGCGCATGCAGCAGCTTCTTAGCAAAATATGGGCGGACGAAAGCATGCCCGACGGTTGGAATCTAAGTGTTCTTTGCCCAGTCCACAAGAAGGGGGATACTGCAAAATGCACCAACTATCGTGGAAATCAGCCTTCTTAATATCGCATATAAGGTCCTTTCAAGTGTATTGTGCGAAAGATTGAAGCCCACCGTGAACCGGCTGATTGGACCTTATCAGTGCGGCTTCAGACCTGGTAAATCTACCATCGACCAGATTTTCACAATGCGCCAAATCTTGGAAAAAACCCGTGAAAAGAGAATCGACACACATCACCTCTTCGTCGACTTTTAAAGCCGCCTTCGACAGCACGAAAAGGAGCTGCCTATATGCCGCTATGTCTGAATTTGGTTTCCCCGCAAAACTTATACGGCTGTGCAAAATGACGTTGAGCAACACCATCAGCTCAGTCAGAATTGGGAAGGACCTCTCCGAGCCGTTCGAAACTAAACGAGGTTTCAGACAGGGTGACCCGTATCGTGCGATTTCTTTAATTTGATGCTGGAGAAAATTATACTAGCTGCAGAACTTAACCGCACTGGAACAATATACTATAAAAGCGTGCAATTACTGGCATATGCTGATGACACTGATATCATCGGCCTAAACACACCGCGCTGTTAGTTCTGCTTACTCCAAGCTGGAAAAAGAAGCGGTAAAGATGGGTTTGATGGTGAATGAGGACAAAACGAAGTACCTGCTGTCATCGAGCAAAGAGTCAGCGCATATGCGCCTTGGCAACCACGCTACTGTTGGCAGCCATAATTTCGAAATAGTAAAAGACTTCGTTTATTTGGGAACCAGCATCAACACTAGCAACAACATCAGCACTGAAATCAGCGAAGAATCAATCTTGCCAATAAATGCTACTTGGACTAGGTAGGCAATTGAAAAGTAAAGTCCTCTCTCGGCGAACGAAAATCATACTCTACAAGTCACTTATCGTACCCGTCCTGCTATATGGGGCAGAAGCATGGACCATGACAACAGCAGATGAAGCGGCTTTGGGAGTGTTCGAGAGAAAAGTTCTTCGAAAGATTTATGGACCTCTACGCGTTGGCGATGGCGAGTACCGAAGAAGATTTAATGATGAGCTGTACGAGCTATACGCAGACATCAACATAGTCCAGCGAATTAAAACGCAGCGGCTGCGCTGGCTAGGCCATGTTATGCGAAGGAAGATGATGCTCCGGCCAAGAAAGTGTTTCTATCGGAACCCGCCTATGGAAGCAGAGGTAGAGGGCGGCTCCCACTCCGTTGGAAGGACCAGGTGGAAAACGATTTAAACTCCCTTGGTGTGACCAATTGGCGCCGGTTGGCGGAGCGAAGGAGCGACTGGCGCGCCTTGTTGGACGGCCATAACCGTTTAGACGGTTTAAGCGCCAATTAAGTAAGTAAGTAAGTAAGCTGAGCTTAAGCGGCCGATCTGACAGGGTTAAACTCTAGTTAACCTATCAGTATTTGTGTTTGTTGGCACTGACGTCGAATATACCCAACACGCATTTGGGCTTAAGTACCACCACATCTCATGTTAATAACAAGGGAGAAATTGTTTCGAAACAGGACTCAACTTGAGAATCATAACGTTCTGACCGAAAAAATGAAATTTTTTATAAAGCAAAAAATGCTATTACTTAAGTTTAAAAAAAATATAGTTCCCAACTTGTATTTATGTGTGGTTCTCTCACTGGACTCAAATGTAAGATTACAATGCTACAGTATCTTCAAGAAATTAATATGTGTATTACTTATAAATAAATAAATATAAGGCGCGATAACCTCCGAAGAGATCTAAGGCCGAGCTTCTCTTCCAATTTGCGTCGTGCTCCTCTTGATTTTCCTACAAATTGGCCGGACGGGACCTACATGATTTTATGCCGACTCCGAACGGCATCTGCAAGGCAGATGAGTTTTCACTGAGAGCTTTTCATGGCAGAAATACACCGGAGCGCTTGCCAAACACTGCCGAGGGGCGACCCCGCTTAGAAAAATTTTCTTCTAATTGAAAAACCTTATTTCTAAATTTTGATGTTGCTTTGCCCGGGGTTTGAACCCAGGGCATCCGGTGTGGTAGGCGGAGCACGCTACCATCACACCACGGTGGCCGTGTATTACTTATTTTTAATTAATAGCGCTTCTTTGCGCCTATCATCCAGGTATTTATTTCTCACAATAAACAACTGTTGGTTTTGGTGGTACCATCTCGGGGAAGATTTTTTTCAACCCACCTCAACTCGATATCCAAAGTAGGATATAAACTGGGAGAAATGTATTGGATATGCATTTGAAAGCTGTGCATTTCACAAAATCTCTCAAAGGTCGGAAAATAATTTGAGAATGACGTTGGAGGTCAACTCGAGAAATACACATTTTACAAAATTTCTCAAAGGTTGGATAGTGATTGGAGAATGAAGTTGGATAACAACTTGATAACTATCTGGTTTAAGAATAATTAAATAATGGTGTTGGATATCACTTCCGGAACTGGATATATATTTCGCTGGAGAATTTTTTTTCCATGTTTGTTGGGTAAACAAATTATCTAGATCAGGGATGGGCCTATTTTCGGCTCCTAAATCAGTTTCAGAGCCACCGAGTGCTGGGTGAGGGGTTAGGGGAGTAAAAAAATACATTGGAAATATCGTACGATTCATCTCAAACGATATTCATCGCAAGAAGGCATTGTGGATAAGTACAGTGTGTTGACCAAAGAGGATAAATATAATAAGAGCCGTCACTCGTTATTTTTTAGGCACTTACTCGATGTAAACTGTGAGGTAGTCGCGTACTTTTGTTTTATGAGGGACATTTTTGAATTGCCTTCCATTTATCCATGCGGTGTTGTCACTTTATGCAAACGTGTTTTTTGGAAAGAGAATTAAATGATTAATTAAATACAGTCGGAAAAATAAACACAAATACCCCATGAAAATATATAGAAGACATTTATAAACATCTCGTCCCAAAAAAAAGTAGCGACTACCTCATAGTTTACATCGAGTAAATGCCTAAAAAATAACGAGTGACGGCTCTTATTATATTTATCCTCCTTGTGTTGACTTCTTTCTGACAGGCACTCGCTTAAGTTAGCATAACGGGAAAATCTGGGTTGCCATTGCTGTGTCGGTTGAAAACGGTCAATTGCGTTCTGTGCAGGACGTAAAAGATTGAAACAGGGTTTATGTAATTACAAAAGTGTTGCTCCTGTTACACAGCATTTTAATTTTTCATGGCGAAAATTGTTCAGTTCAGAGTTATTGGGTTTCATTGAAATTTAATTTATTACATTAGGTTTACTCCTCTAAGTGTAAAAGCATAGAAAACGTAGAGTTTTTCAAATTATTGTGAAAAACTTTTAAACACAACAACAAGTATATCGGTAAAATATTTCTATGATTTCTGAATTTCGGTACCCAAGTTCATTATATTTGTGTAATACAATAATCTGGTAACAGCATTTTTAAATGAAAAAACAACAATGTTACACGTGTGGCACTTTATATTTTGTTAAGTTTTTCTAGACTTTTTGACTCTAATTTAAATAAATTTTGCTATGTCCGTATGTTTCCTCATTGTTGGAGGCTAAAAGTCTTTTATTATTTATATTTCCGTGGAAATATATGCAACTATTTCAACTGTAAATACTACAAAGTTTTATTAAACTATCAATTGCAACTCAGCTTAAAGTACTCGTACGTACCAAAAATGCAACTCTAGACCTGAGATTTGCATCAGGTGAGCGGTACACTATTCAAGAAGGTTGCGAAAACACTAAAAAACTGAAATGAAAATATTTTCTCTCAACCTCGAAAACCAAACTGTGTTGCAATAGTACGAAAACAAAAACATAAATTTCTTGGCAAGAAATACGAAAAACGGAATACCCTAGACTGTTAAGCAGCGCATTATTGACATTCATTTCGCCTTCACATACATTTACCCCCCTATTGCGAGTGCCGTTCGCAATCGACAGTCGATCGTTGAGCGTTAATCGACTATCTTTATAATGGATAAAAAGTATCTTATATGAATCGAAATATTAAAAAATATTAAAATCTGTTTCGTACAAGATAACTGTTTTAATAGTTCAAAGATTTGGCGATTAACTTGCATAATAACAAAATTAAATGAAAAAGATGGAATCGACAAATAGTCGATTCTACTCCAATCGGCACTCGCAATAGGGGGGTTAATTATATGCAAGCCGATTCATTTTGCAATATATACATATAATTATTTAAAAAAGTATTTTTTAAAGTAGTAGCATTAGAGAAGTAGTGGTAGAAAAAGTACTAATGCACATTTCGTATAAAATCGTGGGAAAACGAAACCCTTTTCAGATTTGTTGGCAGTGTTGCCGTCAACCTAGAAAGAAATGTATCAGTTTACAAATAGAAAAAGGTAGCAATCGCATAAACAACGACTACTTTTACCAGTTCATGCTTCAATTATTTTATGTCATTGCATAGTCGATGGGATTGTCAAAAGGAGATGGCAAACTCAAAATGAAACCAACACATTGACAACATTTTCTACCACACACAAAAACCAGAAAGGATATAATATAGAGACATTGCATAGACGAAAAATCGTGTGAGGCAAGCTTCACAAATTCTAGTAGGTCACATTCACCACTTACCACAGCAGAGTTTGTTAAACTACCACTATATGTATTTGTTATTTAATAATTATTTGTACACTTTTTATTCAGCTAATCTTTCAGAATTTTAACTTTTACTCACTAAACTCCAATCAGTGTATTTCTGTGCTAAATTATTTTAAAAATTGGTATAACGTTTTTGGTGTGGTGAAAGTGACCTACTAGAATTTGTTACGCTCCGCTGCTTTCCACCGAAGTTCGCGCATGCAATATCTTTATATTCAAAAATTTTTGCAAAAACTGCTGTTTTATGTTTTCATTTCATTCCATTCGCCTAATACCAATACACAGATTTTGACAATTTGAACAGATATATTTTGTTGCTTTACAGATGAGCCAACCATATCGAGCCCTTCCCGCAATTAAGTGTAACCAACAAAAAGTAAATTTTACAGTAGACGGTTTTTGTAATTATCTTCTGACAAAAAATAGCTACTATCATGAAATTTGGTAGGTGTATAAAATATTTCTTGAGCCTACAAATTAAGACTTCGGTTTTTGACCACACTGTACCGAAAGTCCTGTTATCTGTACTTACGTTTTTTTTGCTGTCATGTTGGCTCACTTTCCAAACACTATTTTGTTGGTTACCTTAAATTTTAAGTTATTCAATTATATTTTTCAGATTACATAGGGGCACATTAAAGGCGTATTTATTGTAATTTTTTAGTACATACATACATTTGAAATTAAAGGAAACTTATACAATTCCAAATTTGAACACAATATATTAAACAGTATTGTTGTAAACAAAATAATTCAGTCATCTTCGTCTGTCTCAGGCAATGTATCTATTATCTTTCCAGTATGGGATAAGCTAATATATTCATAGTGAAATTGTTTTGGTATGATATTCTTTTCGCAAAGAGCTTTTAGGTCGTTATATTTTGAAGATGAAATGTGTAAGAAGTGATCATACAAGGTAACAGGACCCTTACTAAGTATGAGAGAATTTCGTCTTGACCGCACAATTGTACTGAGATCGTATACCTTTTTTTCGCTATCGTCAAAATAACCATAGTGTAGTTTAACCAATGGAGAATTTTTTTCGAAGATAGCGCAACGCAAAGACGTAAATGATATTTTAACTGAAGCTGGAAGCAAAGCTTGAGAAAAGGTTTTCCAATCTTTAAAATCCGAATTATGAATTGAAATGCATGTATAATTTTCTGGTATAGTTCTTGCGTTCGAAATAATTGTATACCATTCACTTGGAGCCCAAACATTTCTATCGCGAATAAAAGACTCAATAGTGCTATGTATGGAGTCCACGGGCATCATGGTATGCCCAGGCAACAGGTAAGTTAATTTAATGTGTTTTATGTTAGCAGCCTTCTCTAAGAAATATATTATCATTGCTTGCATAGCTCTGTTCCTGTTCTGCCCAACACAACTATCACAATATAGACTTATATCAGAATGAGTCCCCCTTTCATCCACGATATTTAAGTATTGGAAAATTGCACTGGAAATTTCGTTACATCCACGTTTTCCATCCGATTCACCCCATAAAAAGCAATAACCGTTTCTTGTGCCGTTTTCGTAAACGCTTTCATTATAAAAAGCATATTTCTTGAATAGAAAAGGTTTACGCTTTTTCCGTGTGGTGTATTCAATACTTTCTGAAGGTCGAAGCTGGCGCAGATATACGTCCCATTCTCTTTGCTTTTTCTTTGGTCCTCTAAGAAAATTTCTTTTGATTTATCTCTGTCCCGTATGTGCATTTTATGTTCCTCAGTTTGTTGTAAAAGGTTTTGTGCTTCTCTGTCCGAATTCTTATACTTTTCACAAATAATGCATTTGTCCTTTTTTGGCAAATGGAAGCCTATATGGTATTCATTTTTGAAAATGGTACGAAAAACTCTTAGGGATAACTTAGCTTGCTCCTGATTTGTATTTATCAAGTGCTGCGTGTAACACCTATACAAAGTTGGCACGTTTCGAAAGTACTGTGGAAGATATAACTTAGTACTTTTGTTCCTACAATAGTGGGAAGGAACTGCTGGTAGGTGTTCAATGAATGATTTCAAAAGAGCCACATTTATTTCGTCAGACTTATTATGGGGAGGAGGTCTTTTTTTGGTCAGGCAAGAGGTATTTGAAGAGTTATGTTTTTTTCTAACACATATTAACGTGTTTTGGGAAATATTAAGTGTTTTCAGTAAAAACTGCTGACAAACTTTAAAACGCTTTTCGTTATAGGTAATGAAATATGCATAGCTCCACTGTTTTTTAAGGCTATCTGATGTTCTCCTTTGAACGCATTTCCGGGTCATGCACGATAGAAGCCAATCTCTTTGTCGTATCTTGTTGCCTAAGCCCCAAAAGTGTTCATTTAGCACCAACCGATCTTGCTCACTAAGCTTTTCACAACACTTGTTTCCACACTTTTTACCTACGCAGGGATTTGGTTTAACTTCATACAGCTTTCGTTTTTTACCCCGAAGTCTTTTAGGAAGTTTTCGTTTCTTCTTGTACCCTCTTGTTCCAACGCATATCTCGTTTTCTAATTCCCCAGAATATGTCTTTTCAGACTCAGTATCGCTATATGGCACCAGTGAGTTATTCTTGATCGTTCATTGGTATAAAAACACAGTTTTGTTATTTTATTTTAAAGATAATATAAAATAATTAATCACCTTATTTTGTAAAAGCTCCATATTAAAATAATAAAACAATTTTATTGGATTTCACGAACTTAAGCAGAAATGATTTGTATCAAACTAAAATATATATTTTCGTTTTCAGCCATATTTTTTTCTTTTTGCAAAATGGTTGCTTAAATCATGCATATACAGTATAATTGCAACAAGTGCTTTTGCGAACAATATAAATATACACGATAAAAGTGAAAATAAACATTACTCGTAAGATACCACAGAGAAGCACTTTTGAGGTAAGTAGCAATTTGCGGTCACAAAAAAAGTAAACAAACCTCAAAATTCACTTACACTAAAATTTCTTTTTGATTTAGCTTGATAACGGTACTATTCTCTATTATAAAAATTTGTGAGATGATTCAAATCATGCAAAACTATCGGTTTTCAGCAAAAAACTAATATCTGTATTTTTGTTGGTTACACTTAAATTGCGGGAAGGGCTCGATATATAGTTGAACCATGTACCAGTTTTATTATAAATATAACTGCTTTCATTTATAAATTTCAAATTATGGAGGAATTTCAAATTCTTCAGCTCACATACATATATCGTTAAATCCACACTGCAAAAATTGTTGGAGCATGTGTTGCATATTTATTTAATTTATGGTGACCATTTTTCTAATCTTAAAACTTGCTTTATGATTTGAATCATAAAGGAACTTTTAAAATTACAACTGAAAATTCAGTTCGAATTGTGAATCACAAACGCGACATTACATATTTGTGGCCTTTAGTGCGAGCGAACACCGCGGTAAAGGCTAGTTTATCCTAAAACGATTAATAATTTGAACATAATAAGAGCGGTGGCAGCTCTATTTTCCACATATGTATAAGGCCAAATACTTATATTTATCAATCTTATGCGTGTTTGTATATTATTCTCTTCCTGTGTTCTTCGCCTCACATACCTGCACTTGATCGTCCTCACCTAGCACTTAATGTGCTCATACGAGCCGTTTTGCCCATCGCTGATCTAGATAATAAATATAATAATTAGGCCGCGGCCACCGTGGTGTGATGGTAGCGTGCTCCGCCTATCACACCGTATGCCCTGGGTTCGCACCCCGGGCAAAGCAACATCAAATTATAAATAAGGTTTTCAATTAGAAGAAAATTTTTCTAAGCGAGGTCGCCCCTCGGCAGTGTTTGGCAAGCGCTCCGGGTGTATTTCTGCCATGAAAAGCTCTCAGTGAAAACTCATCTGCCTTGCAGATGCCGTTCGGAGTCGGCATAAAAACATGTAGGTCCCGTCCGGCCAATTTTAGGGAAAATCAAGAGGAGCACGACGCAAATTGAAGAGAAGCTCGGCCTTAGATCTCTCGGAGGTTATCGCGCCTTACATTATAATTAGAAAAAAAAATTTAAATTAAACGGTTTTATTGAAAACAATGCTTACATTAAGTAATAATAATACTAAAATCTAGAAAATAATACGGTAGATTCGAGGTACTAGTCATCACACTCCTCACCAAGTTAGGGCGTTGATCAGACAAATAAATAAAAGCGTTGGGCGCGTGAAATTTATATTGATAGTCATAGGGGACACCACTTGCATTACCTTAAAACATCTTAGCAAGCAAAAACAAAAGTTAGCCAACTTAAAATGTCAACTCAAGTTTTTGTTAGAATGCAAGCGGTATAGCATAACGCCAACCCATCTCAACAATGCCATCAAAAATATCACAATCAACACCACGTCCAACCAAGTAAAAAAGCAACTAGAAAAAACCAAAAAACTATTTCTTAACAAAGTATTTAACATCGAAATTACACAAACAAATATAGACATAAAAAATTCCAACAACAACATACACCATGCGGAAAATAGGTTAAAACGACAATTAAATAATACAGATTTTTCCAATTTTATCGAAAGACAAAACTTTTAAGCCAAAGAATAACAAAAGAAAGAGAAGAACACACAAATCAAAATTAAATAGACTAAAATACTAACAAATATGCGCTATTGGTATCCACATAAACAACGACTTTTTTGTAAAACAAAACCAACATTGAATTTCCGGACGAAGTTAGATGGCTACTTTCCCTAGGTAGGAAATTCTCAATACCTACTACAAAAACAAACTTCACACTGATAAATATCATAGCCGAAATGGAACAGGTAATACAAAATATAAAAGACGACAAAGCTAGGATGTTGCCCGTAACAAATTAAGTAATAGGGTATTGCAGTTTTAACGAAATGCCCGACACAATGAAAAGAAAAATTCATCCTTCATGCCTTTAACAATGCAAAAACCTTTTTAATCACACAAAATATCGTGATAACCGACGCAGACAAAGGCAATAAAACAGTGGCACTATATAAAGATGATTACATGACAAAATGAACACAATACTAGACGACAAAAGTACGTATACAACGATGAGCTCCAAAAAAAGAATAACAAAATAGTAGAAGAGCTTCACAAAAACAAACAAATCAATTCAAAAGAAAAACAACTATTAGCATGTTCCACTGCAATTGCCCCAAGAATTTATGGGCTTCCTAAAATACACAAACGTGATATTCCACTTCGTCCAATTGTATCATCAATTAACGCTCCATGCTACAACATGTCTAGGTATGTAAGAAATATACTTAAAAATTTAGTATCTAATGAGCACAACATTAAAAATTCCTTCGAGTTTAAAGACGGCTGAATTCCATAAAGGTCAATGACGAAGATATATTAGTTTCCTTTATGTAGTATCACTATTTACGAACATTCCAACATTCTTGCTACAAAAATAATTTTTAAAAAGTGGGGGGAAATAGAAAAAACAACAAACATACAAAAGAGAAATTTCCAACAAATGCTAGAATTATGTCTTAAAGCAAAACAACTACTTCGTTTGGGGTGAAAAACTGTATGCCCAAACATTTGGGATGGCCATGGGCACCCTCTGTCACCAACCATCGCAGATATAGTCATGGACGACTACTCAACGACTCCATATCTAAACTAAAAACAATACACAACATCGAGATAAATTACTGGTTAAATACGTAGACGACATCTTCGCGATAGTGAAAAGAGATGATGTGGATACTATCCTAGATACACTAAATAAGTACCACAATAAATTAAAGTTCACTCTTGAAACCGAAACGAATTTTAGCATACCCTTTTAAGATACACGGGTTCATAGATATAATAACATTCTGACATTAGATTGGCATACAAAACCTACCTCGTCTGGCCGCCTGGTAAACTTCTTATCAGCCCAACCATTCAAATACAAAATAAATACCGCAAAAAATCTTATCAAAAAAGTCTAACTATTAGCCATCAAAACTTCTGGGAAGCAAACATAAGAAAAATTAAACAAATTCTTACAACCAATAACTTTCCAAAAACACTTATAAACAGCCTAATTCGAGAGAATATGTCAAATGTTGAAAATAATATCAATACAATACAACAAGAACCACAACTGATCAACCCAAACAGTATTACAGTGTTAAGTACATACCTAGATTAACCGAATACTTCTACAAACACATTACGTCTAACAACAATAACATATGTTTAGTATACACATCGAATAATACATTATCTAGTATCTTCACAAAAACCAAAACCCCTCTCAAAACTTCACAACAAAACGACATTTGTCTATGAATACCATGCAAAGGTAAAGAAAACGAAAGCTGCGATAAAATATACATAGGCACGACTAAGCCAAGTCTAGGAGTCCGCCTAAAAGCCTCCGCGATTTAAACCAGATTGACTGAATTTGTGTGTGTTAGTGCAGTCGGGTGGCTTCGTGACACACGTATTTGTTGTCGGCAACAGGTTGATGAAAATCAAAAATTTTTGATTTTTTCATTTGACGCTAGCTTATTGATAGTCGCGGGGTGTGATTGACAAAAAACGCAGTGTTGTATTTAGTTTGTGTCGACATTCAAAATGAACAAGTGCGCGGAAGAACAGCAATTCATATTAAAATTTATTGAAAATTATCATGTTTAGCAGCTTTATGGAATGTAAAGCTTTTATTATTATTTAATAAAATTTTTATTAATTTTTTTATATTTAATAAAACTGCTGTAGTTGCAAGTAAAAAAAGTCATCATCCGATGACGGCATATTCACGTCCGAACGCTAAGGGTTCTTAATGCAAATTTTGATTGATGGCTTTTTATTTGATAGTCGCGGGGCAAGCGTCAAATACCCGACACGCACACATACAAAAATTCAGTCAATCTGGTTGTAAATCGCGGAAGGCTTTAAAGCTGGAGTCACTGGTGCCGTATGTCGTATCGCTGTATCCGTATCCCTAACGTAATCAGCTGTTTATCGTACGAAGGTAACCAAAACCCAATTGGTGGCTACGATACGGTACGACTTTAGCAGCACCAATAATCGATTGCATTGATTCTCATAAGATTGGTCGAATCAGCTGTTATAAGGTTACCGATACGGTTACCGATAAAGCACCAATGTCTCCAGCTAAA
>JARSSU010045609.1:0-12968 GCA_029619165.1 Eurosta solidaginis
CGATCCTAACGCGCCACCATAGACGCTAACTTTTTTTCATATGGTCCCTTTCTTCTATTCTTGTATGTATTATCGGTGTTCCAAATATACTGAGCCAAATCGCGACCACACAATACTATTTCTCATTCAATATCTTATCGATAAAATTTCGCACACGATAAGTACTTGCGCAATGCGCCCAACACCTAGTCGCGTTTGTTTCTTAATTGTTTTTCGATTGTCGTGTTTTCGGGTCTGTAGCTAGTGACATTCTCAAAGTTTCCAAGCTTTAGCTTATTCGGAGAGTATTACTTAAATTTTTAAATGCCATTAACAAAATTCGCTGTCCAACGTCCTTATATCAAGACAATAACCGTGTGTTAGCACACAAAGCCTTGAAATACAAGAGTAACTAGATACATTTCCACCGGCCCAATTTTTTTTTTTGTGTACAAATTTTACTTACACGTAAAATGTATAGGATAATAGGTCCTTTTATTTTAGGTTGCTCTTAAAAAAAAAACATGAAATCAACAAATACTGAGTTTAACTTTTGTTTCAAAACTCACTAAATTTATTTATAATAATTAACCTGCAAAATTTTCTTACCCCCTTTCCCCCAATTGGTTTTTTTTTTGGCATTTCCAGATGTTCTTTTTATGCTCATTTTAAATATGCAAGAGAGTCTTATATACTGACAAAAAATTAATAAATTTGTTACAATACAAAGGATGTAAAACACTAAAATTTGTAAATATTATCTTTTAAGGCTAATTTATTTTTTGATATTTCTTATTATGTATTTTATTATATTCTCATTATTTTTATTTCAAACTTAGTTTATTCATTAGTTAAATACAAAAAGCTTTGCGATTGAATTGGAATTTTCGCGTTGTATATGTAAAGCGAAAAAAAACGAATCACAAAATTCGCTCTATATTCGATTTTAAAGGTCGCGACACATGTTGCAATAGATCGCCCATAATAAAAAAGAGTCAACTTATTGTTAAAACTCACTAAACTTTCATTTATTTATAACAACTTACTCATTGCAAATAAAATTGACCCAAATGTTTTTTTAGCACTTAAATCCATATTTTAATGGCTCATTTTTAGATACTAGGGCAAGTCTTATGAAGAACAAAAATATAAATAAATTTGCCTACAAGAAGATCATTACATTAGACAAGATTTGTATAGTTGTCCTTTTATGCTAAAATTTACCTTTGTTATTTCCTCTTTCTTATTTTATTTTAATTTATATTATCTTTTTATCACTCCCCAAAAAATTTAAAAATCAAAAATCCCCACGTTGTAATATTTAAATTTGCTACAAAGATTTCTTAAAATTTGTATATTGTTATATTTTTTTTAAATTTTTATATGCTAATTTCTTATTTATTGATCATTTTTTCCTTTCTTATTTTAATTTATTATAATTATCTTTTATTTTTTCAACTTAGAGATTTTAATTATTATTAAATAACAACTTCATTGAAAATTGGAAACAAAAATCCCGATTATCCGGAAAAAAATTTACCAAAACGTGTATATATAAAAACTGAAAAAAAAAAAAACAACGAGATCCAAAAATCGTTTTTCGATTTTATGCGGATGTCGAATTTTCCGCATAGGGGAGAAAGAGGGCCGCATAGGGTAACTGCTTAATAACTTGCTCTTACTCTACTCTACTACCTATTATTTACATAAGATAACAAAATGTCCTAACAATCATTGAGCCAGGCTGTTCTATCGCTACTTAGACAGTACTCAAAAATCATATAAAAGAAAAGAGTTATAATAGAATCGATTATCGTATTGATACAAGACCCAGCAGTGCATAGGACGAAAGGCCTATTTTGTTAACATTATTGAGCTCTATTTTACTCTATTTTGGAACACATTCTTAACTGGACAAGGTAAAACATACAGGGGTGTTGTCCGTATGTATTGTCACGGAGATTCCTTATTCTTTGTTTTTTTCTTTTCTTTTTTTTTCTTTTTCATAATTTCCTTATATAGCGTTGCATATTTAAAAATTAAATCAGCAAATAATGAAGTTCAAAAACTTTTTTGTTCAAACTCACTAAATTCAATTTATCTTATAACACATTAATATTGCAAAATTTGAACCCAAAGATGGTTATTTAAGCATTTCCTTCCAAGATTTTAGAAAGCTCATTAAGTACAGGCCTTCATTTCATTTTGAAGATATAGCACAAAAAAGGACAAGTCTTATGAGGAACAAAATATAACATAAATTTTGCTTACAACAAAGATTCTACAATTAAAATTTGTATATTGTCTTTGTTCATATATGCTAATTTAAAACAGCACTTTGTTTGATATTCTGTTCTATTCTTATTTTATTAATTATTTTTATTTATATTATCATCTTAAAAAACAATACACGTTGGTATATTCAAATTTTGGCTACACAGAAATATTACACATTAAAATTTGTATACATTGTTATTTTATCTAATGCGCTAATGATAAAATTTTGATTTTCCTTATTTTATTTTATATAATATTAATCTTTTATTACATTTCCAAAAATATTTCCAAAAACTTAATATTACTTCTATGTATTTAAATATACAAAACTTGATTGAAAAAGTCGAATCGGAAATTTCCATCCCACGAACGTTGTATATTTAAACCGAAAAAAACGAGAATCCACAAATCGGTATTTATTTCCCGACTTTGTAGGGGTCGGAAAAATGTTTTATGCCATAAGATAGGCCCAGCAAATCAGCTAACTCGTAACCTACTAAGCTGCACTGAAACATACTGCCGTACTCTTGTTACTCTAGCTCTATCTATATATTAATAATATAAGCCCTACAAAAACTAATAATTTTTTCCATACACTCAAATTGACTATAACAAAACATAACAGGCTGTTCTTCGCATAACTTTTAGCGCGGTACTCGTAAACAATCAATCATATACAAGTTATATGAATCGATTCGTATTGATCATCCGCAGTGTATAGAGGGAAGGCCAATTTTTGTTAAACAAATATTACTACTCTATTTGTTTATTTTAATTAAATGAGGCATCAAAGCATAGTTTCTCACCCATTTCTCCCACTCTCAATAAAACCGTTTTGTGTGTACAAATAAGACATATGTAGAGATAAACATTTGAGCAAACGCGAATAACAATGCATAGCATTGCAGCTTCATGTAACTCCAGGGTGGTTTTGGTTGAACATATGCGTTAATTACAGATGGCAATTTTCGATAGTTTGCACAACCAGATTTTTTGAATTTACACAAAAAAACATTTTGTTATTAATTATAAAACAAAATAGAGTATATTTTTAAATTGTTAAACAAAAAATCGTAAGGCCTATATGCCTACTAACTAAACGATGGCACTACCAAGGCAACTAATAACGAAAAAAATCAATGGCACTACCTACGGGACGAACTAACGGCTTAGATCAATACAGAAGCGATGACCGTTCAATTTAACCTTTCTATGATTCTTCTTTCTATCTTTCTAACTAATCTAAATTAATGATTCTAAAAAATAAACGTATGCTGAGAAACAGCCTGGTCAATTGTGAATTTGGTAGCTGTCATTTTCCTATATAGAGAAGTGTAAGCAAAATTTAATATACAACAAACGTGTAAAAGATAATATTATAAATAAATAAAGAAATAATCAAAATAAATTACATAAAAGCCATAATATTAACAACATTTTAAAATGTTATATTCTATTTGTACACTTATTTTTGTTTTTTTTTTTTTTTTTTGTTTTTTCTTGTTTTTTTTTTTATTTTTTTTTATTTTTTTTTGTTCAGTATAATAAGGACGGTAACTTTTTATTTAAAATGAGGATAAAATTTTTTTTGCAAAAAAATCAAAAACATTCCCCTCATTCTTTACCAATTCATTCCTCCCCTTTCTCCTTTCCCTTCTCTGGGAAAATTTGCCATTAAATTGTTATAAAAATAAAGAAATAAATTTAAGAGTGATTTGAAAAAACAAAAGTTGAACAAGTTCGTTTAATTTCTGATTTTTAAATTTTTCTTTTAAAGACAAAAGCTACAAAAAAATGAAAAAACAAAGAAGCTGTTAAATAAACAAAACAACACTTTGCTTTTTATACGCGTGTAAGTAAAAGTTTGTCCAAAAAAAAAATAGCTAGGGAGGGGAGGGGGCCGTTAAGTTGAGTACTTCTTCCATTAAATAAAGTTATTTTTTTGGTTTTTTTTTTTTTTGTTATTTTTGATTTTTTGGGTGTTTGTGCGCTAACATACATTTATTTTAGAAAGTGAAAACAATTTTTTTAAGGATTTTGGTAACAAAGAGACAATTATAGGTAGATGGCAAAAAAAACATGGGAAATAATTATTTTTTAATAAATTTAATAATATTTTATTATTATTTCTCCAGCAAATTCCAATCCAGTTTGTTCACTCTGGGTCTTCTCTTCCTCAAAAACCTGTAGCTAGTCTTGAAGACCTGGAAAAGGAACAGAACCGATACCGGGCCAAAGGATAGGTGGTTCTTTATATTTTACGTTTATTTTTTTATATTTTTTTTTTTTTTTTAAAAAATTTTTATTTTACCGTTTGGATTACTACTCGTTGAACTTCGTTTGAAACTGACTCTAGGGAAGAGTAACTGGGGAAAAACTGCTGGGACGAATTTATGTTGTAACGTGCTTATTTAACTTACTTCGGTAAGCTAACTAACATCTTTGACTAACTACTGCTTTTCCATACCGTACGCCCTGGTACCCCTTTCAAATCAAAAATCATTTCGGACTATTTTTAATTCTGCCTGAAATTGAGTGATTTGGGAGGCGTAGCGATTCTTTTTTGCAATCCTGATCCTCCTATCATCCCTAATCATGCCTGGCATCCTGTGCGCTTTCCCTCCAGCTTTGTTGCGTTTACCCCACCCTTGCTTCCATTGGTCCTGTGCTTCGATCTTAATCTCTAATTTTGTCTAACAACAACTTAACTTCTAAACTGCGAAGAAATCATTGTGTTGCCATACCACCGATGTGCCGTGCCTCTGCCACCTGGAATAAAAGGCGCTCTCAATCTTGTTCTTTCTTTTGTTCTTTCTTCTGTTAATGCTACTTAATTCCATCTTGGATTGGTATGGGCTGGAATTGGATTGCATGATCGGTATGTATATATGATGTGATTGTTGCTGTGTACCTGCGTTTATCTCTTCTGTTATGTGGGGATGTCTGGGATATCATTATGATGGATGCGCTGCGTTTCCTGTTTCTCTCTTTTTCTCTCCTCTGCGATTTGCCTCCTCTCCTCTTTTCAGTTGATATATGCCATCGGACACTTTGGATCATTTCCTCTGGTCGACATTTTCTGACATCCCCGCAACCTACCATAACCCCGACACGCGGTCTTTTTGTTGTTATTTTTGTTTTTGGTGTTTCTTTGGGTTCTTTCTTTTTGTTTTTTTGTTCTGCGTTCAATCTTCTCTTTCGTTGCTTGCTACATAATTTATATATAAATTAAGAGCAAAATATATAAAAAATAGGAAAAAACCACAATAAATAAAAAATAACGTTCTCCCTAATAAGAGAAAAAATCTATAAAAACGCGTTCCTCTCTCCCTTGCTGAAGCTAATCTCGACTGCGATTCCACACCCAGCTGAGTTCTTCGGTCTGATCTTGAAATGTAATCTCTGTGTCGACATTTCTGAAATAACACAAAAAACGCGTTTTCTTTGTGCTTATCATCTGCGATGTTTCCTTGGTCTCCTGCGATTCCAATTGTGATGGACGGATGTTGAGTAGATATTTTTGCATTGAAAAATGAAAAATGTTTTTCGGGACATTTGTGTCGATTATTGACAGAACAAGCGGCACAGAAAAGCAGTACCAATATCATAGTTCAGTCTGGGCTGTGTGTTACCTGCCATTGTGTCCTACTCATGTCCTGTGGGCGTTGGTAATATCACCAATTCATATTTTCCTCCTTTCCCTTTTCTCTCCATCTTTTCTCCTCCCTTTCCACCTCCGCTCAGTTTTTCCCTCTCTCTCCTCCTCCATTTTGTTGTTGTTGTCATCGCTCTATCGTCCCCATCAGGATAAAAAGACAAACTCGGTCCACACAACATCAATTCCTTGGCGACTTATTTTTTCCAGTGTGTACCTCTGTCTCGTAGCGTGCTTGAAGTTTCTGATCTTATTGGGCTCGGTTTGTATTAATCCGCACGGGGTTTCTTCTCGTTCTTCTCCATACGGGTAACCTCTCTCCCAATTCTCCTTTTTTTTCAGGTTTGCTGGATCTTTCAATTTATTCCACTTTGTGCCCATGTTTCCAGTTGTTTTATCCCCCTCAATCTTTCGGGATTTGATTCAACAATTCCTCTTCTGGCACCTGGGGGAATTGTGGTAACGAATTTGTTGCAATTCTTTTTCTTTATTTTTGGGCCCTTCTTCTTCTAAGTTCGAATCAATAAACTGTTGATAAATACATCTCAATTTGAATAATTGAAAAATGGTCCTTTATTAAAGTACTACTCTTCCAACCCACCAATAAACTTATATTATTCGTTGCAACTAGCTTACTTAACACCCTAACTGAATCTGATATAGTTCACATGAGAAACTCTTCTATTCTCATCTGGCCAGCCCACTTCCATCAGTATTTAACATCAGATATGCGGTGCTATGAAATCTAAATAAACTCTGCTCTTGATACATTAGGCGCCCCAACTCAAGGCTGAATTCCAGACGCCTTCTAATTCTGTTGCTTCTTGCCTTTTCTGATAATACTCATCGTGATTTCTTTCCTACGGTTGCGCATCTTCCTTAGCCGCAATTTCCCCCCCATCCAGAATTTACTAGTTGCCATCAGCTCTCAAACTTCTCAGCTGGTAACTACAAAATTGCATGCAAACACAGTCATCTACAATTTTGCAAAACGCATTTCTTGATAGCTTCCATTCTCTCTCTCTTCTCTCTCATTGCATACTTTCAGGAGTATCTCAGATATATGTATGGTGTGTTTGTAGGCATTGTTTCTTCTTCTTCTATTTGTTTCTTCCTCTTCTGTTCCCTCAATTATCTACTTCTCTCTTTCTTTCTAATTATGCTTCTTTTTCCTTCTTTTCTTCTTCTTCTTCTCCTCTTTCTTTCTCTCTTCTTCTTTCTACTCTTACCTATTTCTCTCTGTTTTCTATCTTCTATTATCTCCTGCGACTGCAGCGTCTGTATGCTTGATTTACAATTCATTAAAAAATCGCAGCATTCTTTGTGTACTCTTTCTTTCTCCACTTCTGGTTTTTCTATTCTTTTACATAATCTTGACTCTCCTTTACTCCTATCTATCTCTGGATATGTAATTTGCGGGGGATTGGTTGTCTCTCCGGAGTTATCTATGTGTCTTTCTCTCTTCTCGTCTGTCTTCCCTCTCCCTTATCTCCGGCATCATATCGCGAATCTTCTCTCGTTTTTCACTATCTTTTTCGGGGCGGGTACTTTCTCTTCTCTTCTCTCTTCTATTCTTCTTTTTCTCTTTTCTGTGTCGTGTATCTCGATATTCTGTGTGTTCTGTCTCTTTCACTGTTCTTCTTCTTTTCTTTTCTTTCTTTTCTTTTTCTCTTCTTCTTTGTTTCTTTTCTCTCTTTTCTTCTTTCTCTTTCTTTCTCTTCTCCGCTTGGCTCGTATACGTACTGGTACTATATGTAACGCAATTTTGGTTTCGTTGTATGTAAGATATACATTTATGAATTATCTATGGATGTGCATATGATATCAACATCACTATCACTGTTTATAGGAGCAAAAGAGCAAAAGGTTTTGGGAGCACGCTATTAAGAGGGTAGCCAGTGGCTTGGATCCATATGCAGAGGACTCCCATCACTCATATCTCCCTGGTCACTTTACTTGGCAGACTTGCATTAGCAGCAGTACCTATACCGACGCATTCTCGTTAAGTGTTCATGTGGTTTGTGCTAAATTTTCGTGTAGAAACATGAGAAATTTTGTTCGTCATAACAATTATTATCTAGTGCTTAACAGTGGGAGATACTGAGCTGGTAGTGTCACTCCCAGTGATGCAGACCACAATGTTTCCCCTATAACTACTTTTCCTCTGCAATACGGAGTAAGTAATCATAACAGCTGTTGCTCCAAACTCGACAACGAAATACTTTTTTTGATTTTATGTAGGCTTTGCTGGTGATGATTCCGTTTTTGTGTTGGGGATTGGACTATCTCTTAGTTCGTAGACGCATTGGAACAAAGCACCGCTCGAAAAACTAGAGCTCGCTGGACATGGTTACGTTACTCACAACCCACACTATCCTGTCGTCTGTCAGAATAATAAAATTTTTTAGCTTATCATCAGCTAAGCCCCCAAAATACAAATTAAACCACTACACAAAAAAGGCTCATACACAAAATATTTACGTTCAAGGTTCGATTCGAGTGCATGGAGTAACTCGGGATTTTTGCAGGGGCTTGGCGTTTTACAATACACACATTGAACCTTGCTGCCCATCTCTACTGTGGAGCTATATGGGGGGGGGCATAAAGATACCATCATCTCAACAAATTTTTTAGGCACACTTGAAGGAATTCCCAATGATTTCTCAATACGATTTTTTTGTGCCAGGCTATATCTACTTTACTATCCGCTCTGATATTCAACTGGATCTGTGTGTACTCCCATGCACACATGGATCAATAAACTTTCATGATGTAAGATAGCAGACTGATGTCTGGGTGTATTTATTGGCTTCCATGTACCCTAGGTAGGACATTCACGATGTTAATTGGACAATATTTTTTTTGTATGGGAATTTGGTGTGGTGGGTATTTTGGGCAGCTCTGCTTGGTCCATAGGGGAGTACTCCATACAGTGCGGATTGCATGGGAGTACTCGCTGATTTTTTTTGGCAGGGATTCTCAAGCTTAGGGAAAGACTTCAAGTCAAGAGTTATGAAAAGAAATAAAAACGGAACATATCTCTCGCATTACAAATCGAAACTTGTGGCACAAGTCTAGGTTTTTGGTTTGTGGGCCATTTTTTACACGTCAAAAGGCCGTATAGAAATAGTGACCAACGAAAACAAGACGTGTTTTACGGAAATTAAATGCAAGGTGGGGGGGGAGGGGGGGGGGATAACGATGAAAGAGTTTCAACAAAATTACGTTGGTGAACACGAAAAGGGCATCTATGGAACTTCGATGTTGGCAGAGTCACTGACGTTTGTATATTTAGTATGTTGATTATGTACTCAGACGTGCACTTTGCTTTCTACTCGCTACAAACCACGTTGTGTCACACATTGCCTGATGTAATTAAAAAATGCAGACAATATATATGACGGGGAGAAGTGAGATAGACCGAGATCACACATTGGAGTGAAGCTTACGACACTAGATATCCATGAAAAAACGCGCTGCGAGAGAACCAGTCTCGATGCAGCAAACAGAAGACTACATAGTTGTGATCTCTAAGCTGCTAGCTATTGTGGCTTATGCTATTATGACATGTTAGTTAGTATGACAAAAGATAGCTCCATGCCCATCTGCTGTGGTCTTTCATAGTTATTATTATCAAAGTGTTTTAGTTGTAGGTAGTGTTTATGTGTGTGCTTGTCCTACGCTCTCTAATTTAATACATATGTAAGGTGTTGTGTGTCGGTCAATATTCTTGATAGTGATTTATGTGTTTTTTCAAAATTGATTCTCCCTGTATTGTTTTGTGTTGTTTAGCCTTTTTGTTACTTTTGTGGTTTTAAAGTACAGAGTTATACCGAGTCCTCGGTGAGGATCGCCAAAGACAGCTATTGACGAAACGTTGGGTGATATTGGAGAAAAAGTACGAGATACTTGGACTAAATATACTAGACCAGCAAAACCTAATAAAATTCAAATAAATTCCAAACTGGTCAGCAAATTTTTAATGAAATATTTTTTGATAATCAACAAAATGAAATTTTTCGTTTATATCGTTATGTAGAGGCCTACTAAAAAATAACAAATTTTAGCGTTTCTTTTATATACATATGTCTTTTAATTTTAATTTTTTACAAATAAATCTCTTTTTTATATACAAAAAATCTCTTAGGCCCACTTGCAGAACGGCAAAGTTATCTTTTTAAATCAGAATTAACCTGAAATGAGGGGTTAAACTCATACATTTTTCACAAACACTGCGTAAAAAAGAAAACTTGCCGTTCTGCAAATGGTTCTTACCAATGCTTACATGTAAAACAAAACCACCCTATTTAACATTTGGGAAAAAATGCTTAAAACGCAAATAAAATACAAATGTAAAAATATGAAAACATTATTTATAAAACCCTCTCCAAACGCCTGCGTATGAGCATTGGATTTAATTTTATTATCGCATTCTTAATACATTTTGCTTCGTTTTAAGCTTTGACTTATTAGCTACTTTTGAATGGCCTGACCTTTTAAGTTATTACATTAAAATATTCACCTCATACGACGCATTTTACGTTCCATTTTGCGTTGTTTCTTTTCGTCTATTTCGGGCTCATGTTCGCCTGAGTTGCGTTGAGCCAGCCAAGGCTTTATAATGCTACCCCATAACATCCAGATTGCACGCAATGGTGCTAATAGTAAAAGGAACCAAAAGTAATTGGATAATAAAGATATATTAATGTGCCCGATGTGAGAATTATAGATCTTTAACATTCTGCATTGAAAATTTTTTATAAAAAACACTTCAATATTTTAATTAGGTAAATTTTTATTACTCCGCTATTCCACCTTCCATGTTTAAATCATTGCCAGAATCGAGTATCGCGCCATTTTCTGAGTATCTCGGTCGTGACATAAAAACCATAAACTGACAGCAGCAGCAAGGGACAGCACAGCAATAATGCCCATAATCTTTAAAATAACAAAATCATCAGAAAAAATGGACTAATTATATTAAAACGTATATAAAAATGGTAAAAATAAAGGTAAAAGTCTAGAACAGGCCTTGTGGTTTTTGTAATGATAAAAGAACTCCTAACATGATAAAAGTGATGGTCGGGCTTGGTACTGGAACGTACCGAATCTGCTTCCGGCAAAGGACCATCAACACAGATACACTCCCCAAGGTCTTCGGGAGTGTCCTTATCGCTACTACCACAACAACAACAACAAGCAACAGGAATTGCCGGTGAATCCAGTACTCAAAAAACAATACCCTAACTTGCAGAAGAGGAACGCATAATCCCTAGGGAAACGCGAGTCACTATAGCCCACTCGATCTGGATACTGTAACAGGTTAAACTCTCAGCGCTTCCCAAGGCCGTCGGTTCTATGTACCTCAGCGATTTTTCCCGACAAGGACTGGCATTTCAGTGTAACCCCATTTAATTTGTTGCGTCCCCTCCCACAAACTGTCATCCTAACAGCAGCTCCTTGCAGCGGGACTGCTCCATATTCTCTTACTCCGGGAAGGTATCGAACCCCAATCCGGGTCCGTCTTCTGACCCCGGTCCTGAGAAATGGTTTGCTGCATCTGCCGGAAAAGAATCTTTTAGGACGGTCATACTCTTGTCAGTGTGTCTCGTGTAAGAGATGGTTGCATCGGACAGGTCGTTCTGGGCTAGACCCCAAAACCAGACGTCCACGTAACTTCTATAAATCTTTTGTGGCTCCTTGCTGTTCACCGTCCTAGGACGTCCCGTAGTCTGCGCCTTAGCGCGCGCTACCTTCCAGCAGCCCCGCTGCTCAGCAAGCCAGAAGTACCCGCTGTTGCTCGCGCCCCACGGCCGCCACCAACTCACACGGCTGCTCCCACTCATACCTACAATCTCCGTAGTAGAGCCGGGAGCAATGCCGAGCATCAGCCCCTGCCCCCGTCTTCTTCCCCTCTCTTTTCCGGCAGCAGTGTAGGTCAGGGAAACAGACTCTTAGTCCCCACCTCCCTTTGCACCGTTTGCCAGCACGGAATATATACGTTGCGGCATCCGCCCATGCAGCTCCTGCCATGGACGGTGCCACTTTCCTAGATGTTCTGGTCTCCGCGACGGAAACCCCCCGACGGGTTTCATTGCGCCATGCTGCCAGGCCGCATACCCAAATACACCGGGTACCCAATGCCTACCCAAGGACGTCTAGTCGCAGGGCCTCAACAGCAATCGCGTTCTGGTCTTCCACAACCCAGGCGTAGTCATCCGTCACTTACTCCAGAGTGACGACGTCTCCTCCTATGCACTTCAGAATTCTGCAGTTAAACTGTAATGGATTAACTGGGAAGATCACGGAGATAGTCGACTTCATGAAGCGGCACAACATCCGCATTGCTGCGATTCAAGAGACTAAACCCACAGCAAGATCTGCACTGCAGACCTGTTCTGGGTATAATGTCCGCAGAAAAGATCGCGAGAGCGGAAATGAAGGCGGCCTCGCGTTTATCATACACCACACTGTGCAATATCATATATTTGATTCCGACATCGGACCGCAGGGACAGTGTCTTAGAACGTCAAGGATTGTCTGTCCGGTCGGGCGATGTAAAATCTAGAAATCCTCAACATTTACATCCCTCCTGTCACCTGTTGCCCCAGTGGATACCGCCCTGATATCAGAAGAAGAATGTCGTAGAGGTTAGACGTGTTTTGTGAGCGGAGAGAAAAATAAATACACTCGAAAATAAAAATAAAAAATAAAGCGAAAAGGACGCATTTTGTGATTTGACAATTATAAGTGAGGCACTGACATGGATTTGAGGTGCGAGAAAGTGTAAATGTGGGTTCGCGGGAGGCCACTATTCCGTGCAATGGTGTATGTGGAGGCGTATTTCACATTAAATGTATTGTTTTCCAAGTATGAGGACGGATGCCTTGTTAAAGCATTCAACTTAAAATTTTTATGTGATGCATGCATTGATTATATTAATGGTGCGCATAAATTTTACAAAGAGTTTGTAAGTTTAATTAAGATAATGAAAAAAATGTGAAAGTATGGTGGAGGAAAAAATAAGTAAAGTGAATGAATCATTTATAAACATTTA